>CAIGRP010009305.1:0-43969 GCA_903798385.1 Fraxinus cuspidata | reverse complement strand
TTGTCTTATTTTCTCTCTTAATTCAACTTAAATTTATGCTAATAATCCCTATTTGTCAGGGAAATAGTTGTATTTTATCTATTCTTTGGGAATATAACAGTTTTCTAGGTCTGTTAGATGTGAGATTAGTTGCTGCAGATCTGTTTACTTCATGTAAGGCTATTTAAGACTGTTCTCAACTTGATTAAATAATAAGAAACATTCTCTCATCTTTATTTGATCCCTTTGAATTCCATATTTTGAATTCCATATTCGAAATTGCGATCTCTTTCAATTGGTTGGACCGTAGGTACTATTTTATGGTACTTAGTGTTAACAAGTGCTATCAGAGCCACAAGTGGTCTGATCATCAAGACAGCTGCAGCTTTCTCACTTGTAGAAGCAAATTCAAATGGCATCAGATAACAGTTTTGTGCAATCAGCAATCTCTCGCTTTGATAGTCATTATGACCACTAGAGCATGCTGATAGAAATTTTTTTAAGATCCAAATAGTATTGGGGGTATTGTGGAGAATGGTTTCACAGAATCAGTAAGAGGAACAACATTGACTGATGCTGAGATTAAGGTTCTCAATGAGCAGAGATTGAAGAACTTGAAGGCAAAAAATTATTTGTTCCAGGTAATAGATCGTGACATATTGAAAACCATATTAAAAATGATAATGCTAAAGATATATGGGAATTGATGAAGAAGAAATATCAAGGCACGGAAATGGTGAAATGTGCACAACTTCAAGCTCTTTGCAAAGAGTTTGAGATCCTACACATGAAGGAAATGGAGTCAATAAATGATTACTTTGCAAGAACAATGTCAGAGTAAGAGATGTTGATGGTGTGAGAGTTGATAATACGTATTACAAGTAGATTGTTGGGAGGTTAATGGACTTATGAGCCACTCGACCAAACATGATATGTGATTAGTCTTATCAGCAGATTTATGGAAGTTCCAACTTAATAAGTACATCTTAAAGATGCAAAATGGGTGCTTCGATATTTAAAAGGTACAACTAATTTTGGTTTGTTTTATAAAATGGCCGAAAATGCAAAACTAGAGTTGGTTTTAGTGATAGTGATTATACTGGGGATATAGAAGACATGAAAAGCACATCAAGTCATGTTTTTATACTAAGCTCAGGAGCCATTTCATGGTCTTCGAATAAGCAACAGATAGTCATTTTGTCCACAACAGAAGTTGAATTTGTTACAACTACATCTTGTGCTTGTCAAGCAGTTTGGCTAATAAGAATACTCGAATAACTATATTGCAATTGGTCAGGGGCCTACATTGATTTACAGTGATAACATTTTAGCAATTAAGCTCTCCAAAAATCTAGTTATGCATGGAAGAAGCAAACACAAAAATGTCGGGTTTTATTTTCTTCGTGATATTACTAAAGATGGGGTTGTTGAGCTGGTTCACCGTCAAAGTGCAGATCAGAGTGCTGATATATTAACCAAACCATTGAAGCAAGAAGCCTTTGTGAAGTTGAGTGGCCTACTTGGAGTTTGCTCAATTTCTTTATAAACTGATTGCTTGAATGGCATTCAGTTTTGTTAAATATTTATTCTTTGTTTAAATTTCTATTAATAATCTATATTTGTCTGGGAAATTGTTGCATTTTATCTATTCCTTAGGAATATCCCACTTTTCTAGGTCTGTTCGTTGGAACTCAACTTTTCATCTGAACCAATTATTCACAACAAGAATGAAGATATAAATGTTATAAAGTAGAGCTTTTATATAAGGACATAGAAAAGCAATAAAAATAAAAGGAAAGTACCGAGCTAATTGTTAGGTATACGACTAAAATCTCACATTGGTTAGAAGTGTATCATGAGTTTATAAGGATGGACAAAATATCTCCATTAGTATGAGACCTTTTGGGGTAAAGCCCAAAAGCAAATCTATGAGGGTTTAGGCTCAAAGTGGACAATGTCATAGCAATGTGGAGATATGTGGTGTCCATAGTCCTTATAAATGGTATCAAAGCCAAATCCCAGACTTAGCCATGTGGATGAATTCCTCGAAATGCCAAACGAAGGTGGTGAGCCTTGGTCTGCTCGCGATGGGATCCATGGATGAGCTCTATTGGACAGGCGGTGTGCTTCAGATGCTTCATGGACATGTCCTGACCACAATACGGTGAAGAGGAGTTGATCTGGATAAGCAAGCTCTCGAGACAGGTGGTATTCCATGTAAGGCATGTGCCTCCAACGCATTGGAGTGGAGAATTCTGGTTGGTAGAGATTGGACATATGGACGATCATTTGAGGGGTGGCTCAGTGATCCTTTGTTCGAGGGGAGGATTGTTGGGTATACAACCAAAGTTCCACATTGATTAGAAGTGGGGAGGATCATGGGTTTATATTATCTCCATTGGTATGAGGCCTTTGGGGTCAAGCCCAAAAAAAAAAAATTCATGAGAATTTAGGTCCAAAATGGACAATATCATACCAATGTGAAGATATGTGGTATCTAAAGTACTTATACTAATAACTTTATTAATTAATCAATCGCCTTTATATAGACAAATACACCAACAATTATTAGCAATAAACTAGAAACTACACAACGTGCAAAAACAAACTTTCCCATATACAAGGGACACGCAGAAAATCATAAAATCATGATAAACAAAATTTGTTTGACCAGGATAACAAATAACATAAATTAATTAATTAATACTTTCAACAATCCCTCTCTTAAACTAATGTTTTAGATATAACATTGACTTTACTATCCTTCAGATTTGATCAGTTGAAGTACCAATACCAAGCTGCCTCCGAAGGCTCGGGAATGTAGGAAATTTTAGGGGCTTAGTTAAAATATCAGCAATCTGATCTTCACTTCTACTGTAGATTAGATTAATGACTCCATTATTTGTGAGATCCCTCAAGTAATGATACTTCACATCTATATGCTTACTTCGCCCATGCAGAACTAGATTTTTGGAGAGCTTTATCGCTGAACTATTGTCACATTAAATTGTAGTGGCTTTCTCTTGCTCGATATGCATCTCTTCAAAAAAATTCCTTAAAAAAATAGCTTGACATGTACACAAGGTTCATGCAATGAATTCAGCTTTAGTAGTTGATAGTGTAACTATTGGCTGTTTCTTAGAAGGCAATAAAACAACCCCTAAACCTAGCATAAAGGCACATCACTACAACAAAAATAATATTTTGCAACATTCAAAAAACATTGTTGAAAATCTTTTGCAACGTTTTTGAGTATGTTGCAAACCTCGATGTTGTCGCAGAGTAGAAAGATACAACAATGTTTTTTGAGTGTTGTCGTAACCTTTTTTGCAATGTATTTTGAACGTTGCGAATAACCTTTTGCAACGTTTTTTGAATATTGTCGTAATCTTTTTGCTACGTTTTTTAAACGTTGCGAATACCCTTTTTACAACGTTTTTTGAGTGTTGCTGTAACCTTTTTGCGACGTTTTTCGAACGTTGTGAATAATCATTTCGCAACATTTTTTGAGTGTTGTTAATAACATTTTCGTAATATTTTTTAAGCGTTGCTAATAACTTTTTCGCAATATTTTTTGAACTTGTTTATGCATGTATCTTTATGTTTTACAACATTTTTGACTGTTGCCATATATAATTTCACAATTTTTTTTAAAATTTAAAATTTTTCTTATTTGTACAGTAATTTGTACAAATCAACCCCAAAATAAGATAGAAGATGACAATATCAAACAACTCTAATAATTATTATTATTATTGTACTCCAAAATGTAACAATATTCGTACAAATTTTAGATCCAAAATTCTGAAGCGTCTAAAAATTCAATATATTTCCAAAAAAAAAAAAAGGAAAGAAATACCGTAAACCCTAAGTAGTGAGTAAAACTGCACTACCGACATTTTTAATTTTCTTCTCAGCGATTTTTGACACAAGTTTAGCAGAATCTTAACATTCAATACATTCAAATTGCATCTCTTTTACCTTCCTAAGTACTGTATCAACTGCTCTTTCTTTGGCTTTCTTTAATCCCATCACTTTTACTTGTGCTTCAAATTCAGCTTGTTTCTTCAACTTGAGTTCCCGACAACATAATTTAAAAAACATAATTTAAAAGGGAACCTTAACAACGCCAACATATGAAACAAATCACATGGCTTGTAACTCTATTGAAATAGTCTTGACACCATCACTTAAAAGCAATTGTCTTTACACCATCACTAAATTATCAATTAATCTTTTACCCATCCATCAAATCACAAAAGACCCCAATTCTGGTGAGCATTTTCCCAGTTCATTGTGTGTTTTATGTGAAAAAATTATACAAAATGTAATTGAATATGAGAAAAAGAGTGATAATAATGGAAATACCTGTTCAATAATTAAATTGTCTGTCAAGGCAATCCTCTGCTTATTGACCTTGCCATAGCCCCACTTGTATATCAATTCTTTCAAAGACAGCTAATCAATCGTACAGGTCATTTCACAAAAGCAAGAGGAAAACAACACATTTCAATGACCGGAGCCTAAAAAATAGGCAATTTAGATGGCTCTGCTGCATTTTTGGTGTACACGGGACAATTTCAATTGATGAAAAAAGTCATTTACACCAAGCATCTAAATGTTAATGTTATCGCAAACATTTGAATCATATTTCACTGGAAAGAAAGATAAAAAGCCCATCACAGTGAATCACAAGCTAAAAATAGATCAAAATTAAAAGTCATATTGATCACATTTTGTTTTGATGGTATTGAATCAACTATGGTACATGAAACGAGAAGATGAAAATTTCAAATTTGCATTAAGTGACATTTTTGGCAGTTCATCAGACGAAAAGGCCAAACAAAATAACCAAAAAAGACCAAGTTCTTATTGGAATTCAAGTCCATATAGGTTTTAGGGAACTTGTCTATAAGGAAAAACCTTTCATCGAGCCAGATAACTTGAAGGAAGACGATGAAGCTTTTTAGTCATAGAATCTACAATAAATCTAAAGAATCCAACTTGATTAAAATGAAATGAGCACATTGTGCAATATATTTTAATCATTCAAGACTTTCGGATAATGAATACTTGTCCCTCAAAATAGAACTTTGACTCAATCATCAAAACTGTTACAACTTGGAGTCATTTACACATTAATCTTTTTTCGTCAACGCATTCAAATAAGAACCATTTCCCTATTTAACATTTTTAACATATTCTTTTAGATTCATCGCTCTTGTACAATTTAAAGTTTTGTAACTATATATTAAACATGCTTTAATCATCCAAGGTGTCTTTTCCTCCATAAGTGTATCAATCAAAGACCAGGACAGTGAACACAATACATAAATGAAATCCATATCATAATCACTGTAAAATTGACTTACTAAGAAGGCAACTTTCCGGCCCGGAAAATTACAAACTTTAACACGAGAAATTCTGAATACTCAATCCCATTCTCCTTGAAGAAAGCCTCAATCATCCCCTTGACCCTCTCGGGCTCCACATTCTCGCACTCGACCTCATACAAATCCTTGAATTCATACTTAACCTCATCTACCTCCAATTTCACCCAATTCCACTCATACACACTTCTCACAGTCCTAAAGCCCCCCCCCCCCAATCCCTTGAAACCGTTCACTCCAAATTCCTCTTTAACCCTCTTCAAAACCCTTGAATTGATGTCCATTAGCTTGCCCGGATCTTCCAAACAGGCATACCCAGTAAACGAGTCCACCACATCCTCATCCTTCTCGACTGGCTCACCTCGTTGGTAATCAAGACTTTGGCTTTGAGGCAAACAAAGCATTTGGGGAAGTCAGTTTGCTTATGGAATCGAAGGAGCAACACCGCTTGGCACGAGCTCAATTGGGAACCCGTTCCATCGAAGAAAGTATCGTGCTGGTGTTGTGTAAAATGGAGAAAGTAATTGAAGAAGCTTATGGTGGGAAGCTTTGTTTGGTAAACGGAACTTCACTTCAATCTCCATCAGTTTTAAAAACGAGCCTGTATTTGGTATGTATGTGACTTTTCTTTCACTTTTATGAGGGTTCGGTTTAATAGGATTTTAAGAGGAGAGGCCGATACGATGACATTTGGAGGAGGGATCAAGAGACGAACGATCGAAGTGGTGGAGGAGTGAGGTTGCGGTTGTGGAAATGGTGCTGCCATTGGCGACACGACAGCGGACTTTTTCTAAATAAACAGAGAGGGTTGAGGGTTCTCCTCGCACTCACAGTGTGCTAATTTCTTATTATTTTTTGGCAAATTTTCAAAATAGAGTTCATAATAGAAATATTCACGTTTTGCTTTATGTGAAAGAGTACAAAAGTTTTCACAACGTTTAATAAACGTTGCAGAAAGTGACTTTTCGCAACGTTTAACAAACGTTGCAAAAAATAAAAGGTCTCACTTTTCGAAACATTCAATAAACGTTGCAAAAAGTAAGACATTTTGCAACATTCAAAAAACGTTGCAAAAGTAAAACATATCGCAACATTTAATAAACATTGCAAAAGTAGACTTTTCGCAACGTTTGACAAACATTGCAAAAGGCTTTTCTTTTTGCAATGTTTTGATAAACGTTGGGAAAAATAAAACCTTCCGCAACACTGAATAAACGCTACAAAAAGGGGTCTATCGCAACATTATTCTAAAAAACGTTTTCAACGCACATTTATATTAACCAATGGCAACATTCACTTATTAAAATGTTGCGATAGACCCCTTTAGCAACATTTTATTAGTGAGTGTTGCCTTTTAGTGTTGCAAATGATCATTTTTGGTGTAGTATATCCTAATGTGTTTCTTTTAATACCTTGATCCCTACAAAATCACTGTTAATGAAGCCTACCAAACCTTTTGGCTTCCCTTTCTTGTAGAGTAAACCAAATTCTATTATTCCTTGCAAATAGCGAAATATCTTTTTTGCAGCGAGAAGATACATTTCGTTTGGATTCTCCATGTATATACTAACGAGACTCACAAAGTACATTATGTTTGGCATTGTTGCTGTCAAGTATATCAAACTCCCTACATTTTGCTTGTAAAGAGTACTTTCAACTTTTTTTCCTTCATTATCCTTGGTTAGCTTTAATCCACACTCTATTGGTGTATTCACTTCATTCCAAACCTGTCTAAAACTTCTTTCACAAACTTCTTTTGAGAAATAAACGTGCCATCAGTAGATTGCTCCATTTTAATACCAAGAAAATAATGCATGTTTCCATGATGAGACAAATCAAGCTCTCCCATCATAGAACATGACATTATCATTTCCAGTAAATATAAGATCATCCACGTATAAGCCAAAATAAGCATCTTTCTTCCATCTCCAGTTTTAACATAAAGCGTATATTCATATGGACACTTCTTAAATCTTCCTTCAAAAAATATACTTCTATATGACTATACCAAGGCCGTGGAGCTTGTTTCGGTCCATATAGAACCTTTTTTTAAATTTATACACTTTATACTCACTTCTAATCCGAATATAACGAAGAGGTTGGTTGATTAATACTTGTTCTTCCAAATCACCATGTAAGAATGTCGATTTAACGTCCAACTCAAAGATAGCCATGATTTTTGGGCTACTAATGCAATCATTATTCTGATTGTATCATGTCTTGCAACAGGGGCAAACATCTCTTTGTAATCCACACCGAACTCTTGCTTGTATCCTTTAGCTACTAGACGTGCCTTATACTTATCAACTTCGCCATTCTCATTCAACTTTGTCTTATAAACCCATTTGACACCAATGATTTTCTACCCTTTTGTAAGATTCGTCAACTCCCAAGTGTGAATCCTTTTTCATAGCTGCAACTTCATTATCCATGGCCTTATGACATTTCAGTTATTTTGTAACAGCCTCAAGTGTTGTGGGATCACTGTATCAAAAAAAGAGCATAATATGTAAGAAAGTTACTGGAAATGTCAGCACTGGTTACCTCATAATCTTTCATCCATGAGGGCCTCTTTCTAACACGTTGAGGATATGAACTTGCTGGTGCATCAATATATTCATCAGATTTCGCTGTTGTTGGTAAAGTTTCAGCAGCTATGGAAGCTTCATTTGGTGAATTTTCAGGTATGGAAACTGTTGTAATTGGTTGTTGTAGTTTCTGATGCCTTTTCTCATTCGTCTTTATCTTCAAAATCTACTAGAATTTGTTGTCCAATGATATTATAGCTCCATGGCCAAGTACTTTCTTCATTGAAAAAGACATCACGACTAACTACAAATATTTGGGATAAGATTATACAATTTATAAGCTTTTAAATAATCATTAACACCAAGAAAAATACATTTTCCTCATTTGTCATCAAGCTTTCTCATCTTTACATCCGGGATATGGGCATAAGCAATACACCCAAAAATTTTGAAGTGTTCCACAGTCGGTCTACGACCATTCCATGCGTCCACCAATGTCATATTTTGAACAGCAACAGTTGGACTTCTGTTCAATACATGAGAGCTCCAATTCTCTGCTTCAGGCTAGAAACTTTTTGGAATTCTACTCCTTGTCAAAAGACTTCGTACCATGTTTAAGATTGTATGATTTTTCCTCTCACAAACACCAATAGGCTGCAGTCAGCTGCTTTCGTAGTCCTTGCTCGTCACAAAATTCATCAAAATATTTTGAGTTGTATTGTCCACCACGATCAGTGCACAATAATTTTATTGTTGTACTTGCTTCCTTCTCAACTTGTGCTTTGAAACTTTTGAAAGCTGTGAAAGCTTCAGATTTTTCACGAAAAAAGTAAACCTAGATTTTTCTACTAAAATCACCAATGAACAATATAATATATTGTTTACCTCCGTTAACATTGGAGTGATCGGCCCACACAGGTTAGAATGCATTATTTCCTGCACCTTCTTAGCTTTCCTTTCCACATAATAGAGACTTTAGAATTGTCCCCGAATTTCCTAGTATCACGAAAGGACTCATCCAGCTTCGAGAATGCAGATTTGTCGTCGCATGTATGGTTGCTGCAACTCGTGTCTAAATACCACTGATTTTAATTGGCTTTCCCCTGGAAATTACAAGCCATTAATAGAGAGATTTCTTCTTCCTTCTCTACATAGTGAGATTGTTCACCACGTCCTCTAAACATATTTGTACTACATTCTGATCAATAATTACCGTACTTATGACATATGTAGCATTCAAGTTGTGATTTGTCTACTTACTTTGGTTTACCACCTCGACCTCTTCCTTTCCCATGAGAATCACTATCTTCAGAATTTTGATGCAAGTTCCTGCAATCCATGTTCCATCGACCTCTCCCTTTTCCTCGGTCTCCTCTACTTGATGGAAGCCTTCAAGGATTGCTTCTCTTTGTCCTGAAGGTTTAACTTTTGCTCAGGAACCTTGAAGTTCATCAATTGAAAGTTGATCAAGGTCCTTTGACTCTTCGATTGAACATGCCACACAATTAAAACATCAGCGTCATCGATCGGAAGATTTTCTCAATTATTTTCACGTTCTCTGTCTTCTCATCATGTACCCACATCTTGTTCATATTGCCATAGTTCTTGAGAAGAACTCGGAAACAGACTCTCCCAATTTCATTCGAAGCATTTCATATTCTATATGCATTGCTTGAAGTAGTTGCATTTTGGCCCTTGTTGAATCCTGGAATTTCTTTTTCATGGAATCCCATATCTGCTTTGAAGTTTCCTTGCTAAGAATTGTTTCAAGTATAGATCGATCAATGGCTTAGAACAAATAATTATTTGCCTTCAAATCCCTTACCTTTAGTCCTTCTAACTGTTTTTTGCGCCGTCACGAGGGCTACACCAGTTTCAGGTTCTGCTACACCAAACTTAACTACATTCTAGATTCTTTAGACCTCAGAACATTCTCCGTTAGCATGCTCAAATGGTTTTGTTAAAAAGACAATACTACCATTTTAGTTAACAAATAAAAATAAAAAACGCTCCCCACAGATAAAAATTCTCTTATCTTCTTCAATCTTCAATCTAAAAATTTCAAAAATATCGATAGTTGAAGAAAAAATTATTTTCTGTCAATTACCTCGAATCGGTAAGTATATGTACGTATGTTTAATTTCGTTTTCGTTAAATGTGTACACGTTTTTAATCAATATATTTAATTTGACATAGATTACAACCAGATAAATTTTTTTTAGCAAATGTATAATTTTTAAGCACCAACGAAAAAATTCATCTGCATGTTACTTTCCGATTAGCCGTCAGCTGTTATGACCTTAACAGTCGGTTTGTACGAAAAACAGTCGGCTGTTAACGTGCCGACTGTTAACTGTCGGCTGTTAACAACTGTTCCGACCGGTTGTTATTTATATTTTTTTGTTTTAACAACTGTTCCGACCGGTTGTTATTTATTAACAAGTTTCTGTTGCCACTGAGAGCCAAATTTTTTAATGAATGTTTACAAATTGTGTTTTATCATGCATATATGATGATTGTACTCCCGATTTGTTACTTTAGTGATTTTGAATTGGATGAAAATAATCTATGGGCATGAAAATGGACGAATGACATACAAGGTGGTATTCCAACACATATAACAGAGTACATCATACGAGAAACTATACCATGATATATAGGACAAGCTGACCGTCGATTCATCTCGATATGATATGGTATTGAGATTTCAATTCAAAGAGCATTTGTCATTTTCTATTCCACCTATGAAGGTTACATCTGATGTCGAAGTCATCTGTTTGAGTTGAACAAAATGCAAATAACACCTGTATGCGTGACTTTAGTGAGGAATGACAACGTGAAAGGTATAAATGAACATTCTGATAGAGCAGATGATAATGCAAATAATTTTTGAAATACAATAGAAATTACAATGGCTAGTGCAGGGGGCGAACACTAGAAAAGCTTGAAAGACTAATACCTCATATAATAGAGTTCTGAACAAAAACCTAAGCGACGGCAGTAGACGTTTAAATGCCGATGAATCATACTAAAATTTTCTAATTTCCAACTATTTTACAATTGAATTAAAATATTTACAATGTGTGAGTCTTGCGAGGATGATGCTAATATTTCTGAGACAGTTGTTCCTCATCATAACATCGCTGTGACGGGCGGAATTCAATTGATAGTTCAGGACAACTATAATGTAAATAAATTTACAAATAATGATTTGATTGCTTTATCCCATTAGAGACATGAGCGGGGTGGGTTCTCAGGAGCTGAAACGAGCGGACCGTCATCTAATTCTTCACGTGTGGCTCCCGACGAGGACGATATGCATGTTGAGCAACTGTTTGAAATGAAGAAAGATTTGCAAAAAGTTGTGCACCTCCTGGCATTGAAAGCATTGAAATTCAACTTTTAGTTCAAGGTAAAGAAATCAAACAAGTCGTGTTTACACTTGTTTGCGTCGACGACAGTTGCCGTTGGTGGTTGCAAGCGACTAAGATGGATACGAAAGAGTCATTTGTAGTTCGCAAGTATACACGGGAACATACTTGTGAATTGAGGATTCATCAAAACGATCACAGGCAAGCTCAGTCATGGTTTATTGATCGACAGATAATGCACAAGTATCAGGACCTACGGACGAGCTACAGACCTTCAGACATCATTAACGACGTTTGACGAGAGTACGAAGTGGTCAGGAGCTACAAAAGGCCTGGAAGGCCAAAGAATGCGATTTAATGGGCTCGATAGAGGATAGTTATGCTAAGTTGGACAGTTACTGCCATAATATGGGGACAACTAATTACGGTTTCACTTTTTTCATTGAGACGGAGGGCGAGAATTGCTTTAAGTATTTCTTCATGGCTCTTGGACAATGCGTTAGAGGATTTCAAAATGCGATGCGACATGTAATTTTAGTCGACAGTACAACTCTGAAATCGAGATACGGGGGCAAGCTGATTGTTACTACATGTCAAGATCCCAATATCCAGATTTACCCACTTGCATTCGGATTAGTTGACAGCGGGAATGATCTGTCAATGCGTTGGGAAAGTGATTGGAGAAGTCGAGGATCTTACCTTTGTAACTGACGTGGTCAGTCTCTAACAAATGCTATCACCAAAGTTTTCCCCGAGGCCCATCATGGGTACTACATGTACCATATACAAGGTAATCTGAAGACTAAATATCAGGGCCAAGGCATCGTTGCATTGTTTAGGAAAGTGGCCAAAGCTTACAGTGTCGAGAAATGTAATAAGTTTATGGCCGAGATGGGAAGCAAGTCATTTCCGACATGGGATTATTTTACAAAAATGGGGATAGAACATTGGGTGCGGACACATTTACCAGGACGTCGGTACAACTTATAACATTGAACAACGTGGAGTCTCTGAATGCATTTTTCAAGAAGGATTGAGAGTTGCCGATTCTCGCAATGATGGAAAACATCCGTACCAAGCTGCAACAGTGGTTTCACGACTGACGCGCGGAATCAAAGAATTGTACGAGCGTGCTAGCCCCAGCTCAAGAGGATAAACTGTTCAAGGTTGCAGAGGTTGCGAGAAAGTTGATTGTGGACACTGGATGAGTCACGCTTCTCCATATAATGTGCACGTCATGTGGCATACATGGTGGACCCGACTAACAACTCATACACTTGTACTCGATTTCAATTGGAGAGTTTTCCATGCGAGCATGCAGTCGCCGTAGCTATGAACCAAGGCTTTGCAACGAGGACATTGTGCTCTCCTTATTACACGGCTGAATATTGGAGAGCAGCATATGCTGAGACTATATTTTCCCTACCAAACGAAGCTGGTTGGGAAGTTCCTGACCATATTCTCACACTTAATAGTTTATCGCCACCGATATTTAAACCGTGTGGCCCAGGCGTCCACGTACTTCTAAAATACACTCTGCTGGAAAGTTTTCTCGACCGCGTAGGTACGGCAAATGTGGAGCTGTTGGCCATACTCGCCAAACTTGTACGAGTCAAATTCCCCTGAATGACAATTAGCCTAGTCTATGTAATGAACAGTACATTCATTTTAGCATTCTTCATAATTAATTCGTAGGTAAATAAACAAATAAGTATACAATATTTACAACTATATTACAATGATTACAATTTTATTACAACATTTACATCTATTTCGAAAATAAAGAATCAATTGAATACATTTAATCAAATACAAATAAGTACACAATGTTTACATCGATTGTACAATATTCACAAATATTTACGGATCACAATTGAATTCGTACAAGTCACATGCTAATTTATTCCTCCAAATCTGAATCCATGATTGGTTGATTCCATCAACCTTATGTCATATACTTAAAAATTCTATGTACTTTATTGCATACATGCCGAAGTCGCCCCTGCAATCCAAATCATGATGTGTTAGATAGAAATCGTGCAGCTAAAAATTAATTGTTATAGTTAAAATAAATTATAAACACTTACGATACGGATTGTCTCCCCGTCGTCGTGTCCCTCGCGACTGCTAGTTTACCCTGTACAGTCACGTCCGCTCGTCTAGCCATCATAGGAACAATCACAACCACAGGCTCCAGGAATTGCTCGAGCTGGCCTTGTGTTAGGCACGAATGATTGGAATCGTACACATAGATGGTGGAGTCAGCAAATATGATCTCCACGGCAAAGCACTACCGATTCGAGATCACAAGAATGTACATATGTGTACAACCATCCCATGGCTTCCCTCCAACACTCGGCCACATTCATATAACCCACTCCATCATATAATCGGGCATCGTGTATGCGTTACCCAAAACCTGGAGCGACTCATGCTCAATGGTAACATCGCGTACAAACTCGGTGATCAGTATAACTCGGTCGGAGTAAATAACAACAGACTAAGTAACTTACATCGTTGGCGAGCAGGATCCCAGCCAGATGATATTGTGGAACCACTTATACGCAGCTGGGATCGTCCTAGAAGATATTGTACGGCTGGCTCTGAAAAAATATAGAAATAATGTTAAATGACGCATAGAAGAGTAAGCCTACGCATGTTAATAAAATAATACAATATGTACCCGGGCTTCATTGATCTCCATGCTGGCTCGAGCACTTTTCATTTCGCGGGGTCCACCTCCCAGAAGAGATTGGGGTACGTTCTGTCAACGAACGTCCTCCTCTTCGCCTTGGCCATGAAGCGAGAAACGACGTACTGTGATGGCAACCTGACCCTCTTGCAGACCACCTGCTCCCGGCCATCCACGACACACTTTTTCCCCTCAGCCACATCGTACTCTCGTCCTCCACCCCGAGGACCACCGTCTCCTCGAGGCTCCCTACCTCCACTGCTATTGAGGTCACCCCCTCGGCCCTCTCCTCCGAGCCAGGAACCTCCTCCATCGTGTCCTCCCCAACCACCACCACCCCGTCCCCGTTAGGGCCAACGCCTCCGTCCTATCCTCTCCGGCAATCCTCTCCTGCTCTACAAATAAAAAAAATGATTCTAAAGCAGTAGCATCATTCGGCTAGAACTGTCTGTGACCCCTATCCCAATCACCCTATCTGTCACCCCGATTGTCACCCCGTCCCCTGCCCACTATATAGCCTCGAAGTGCTGCAACCTCATTCTGAAGGTCTAGCAAGTAGCGACGTACAACTCCAACATCATTGGATAAATTGTCGACCCTTCCTATAAACTCTCATTCAGGAGAGCTGATAATTGTTTGCTAGTTGGACATTCCTCTGCTCTGAATGCTCGACAATGATGCATCCGAGGGCAGCGTGTCTCTCCTCGTATCGCAAAACGGGTACCTAGGAGGGGGACAATCTCACACGCCCAGATCTGCAACACATACAATTATTATATTCATAAACAATATTTTAATGTTAATTATGTCAAACATTTACCTGCACTCTTAGGGGCAATCCATATGTATCGTACTTACGCATGGTCCCTTTCGACCT
Organism: Fraxinus cuspidata; assembly: GCA_903798385.1. NCBI lineage: Eukaryota > Viridiplantae > Streptophyta > Magnoliopsida > Lamiales > Oleaceae > Fraxinus > Fraxinus cuspidata. The sequence goes on along the minus strand of CAIGRP010009305.1, from coordinate 29,132 downwards.
CAAGTGTAATCTGGTGAAAACGTGCAGTGTCCTCAAAGCACATCCGGCCCCACTGATATCTATTAAAGACATCAAGATCGTCGATTATCTCCAGATGGAATAGATCGATCGCTGTCTTCCTATGGTGACATCGCAACATGCTCTCGAGGATGTAGACCATGCCAAGTTTCAGACTGTCAAATGTATGGTCACACCCCCTGATCGCATCCTAGCACTGTCACATGTCCCTAGAAGTAAGCATCGTGCAACCTACTGCTTCTCTGAGTACCGGCACGAACTGCTTCATCACCTGTAATCTCCAGTCCATCAGGGCAAACTCGAACATAGAGAAACTGGCGACTTTGCCCCTGAGATCGAAGTGGAGGGCATCGCCATTGACTAGACTCAACAACCAACATAGTAGGGCATCGATGATTTGCCCCGAGTACTACACAGCTCTCAACTCGTACATGGGCCAAAGAAAGGACCGTTGTATCATATCAGCATGTTGCTCATCCAGCAGCTCCAGTACTGTAGTGTAACTACCAATGCTACTGTTCCAGGTAGCCTTACCCGGCATCTGTCTCAAATTCACGTTCAAGTGATACTCCATAATGTAAAAATTTAAATATTAGCACATCGAACATAAAATAATGGAATACACCATAATCTTAGAAAATTAAGTGAACAGAATTGTAACAACTACACGGTAGAAAGAATTTTAAATTAAAAATTAATAAGAAAAAAGAATTTTCTAATTTCCTTAAAAAGAATATTTCATTTTGGTAATTATCAAGTTAAATTTATTTTTTTATTATATATATTAAAAATTTAAACAAGGAAAAATATTAAAAGTAAGTACATGATATAAATATTATTTAATTAAATTAATAAATATTATTTAATTAAATTTGAAAAAAAAAATAAAGTTTTGTTTACAACGAATATTGAATTAAATAACTTTAAATTATTAAAAAATTAAAAGGAAAAAATAAGAATTTGCTAATTTGTTAAAAAAAATAATATTTTATTTTCTTAATTATCAATTTAAAATTATTTATTTAATTATATATAGAAAAATTAAAACAAAAGGAAAATATTAAAGTAAAGTAAACAATATAAATATTATTTAATTACATTTGAAAAAAAAAATTAAAGATTAGTTTACAAAGAATATTTAATTAAATAATTTTAATTTAAAAAATATTAAAATTTAAAAAAATAAGAATTTGCTAATTTGTTAAAAAATAATATTTCATTTACGTAATTATCAATTTGAAATTATTTATTTAATTGTATATATTAAAATTAAAACAAAAGAAAATTATTAAAATAAAAAAGAATACAAATATTATTTAATTACATTTCGAATACAAATATTATTTAATTAAATAAATAATTATAAAAATAAAAAATGGATTAATCAACACGATATTTAAAAATTAAATACATAATAAAAATATTTTTTAATATTCGAAAAATTAAATTATTAATAATTTTTTATAAAAAATAATGTGGCCCAACCCAATAAACAGTTTGGGTCAAGCTGCTGTTAAACAATTGCCCACTTCGTTGCGGTAATCTCCATTTCTGGCGATGGAGAGCTCCAATAATGGAGCTATTACATCTAAAAATATCAAACTTCTCCACAGTCACTAAATATTCAAGTAGATCTACATATATTTGAACAAATAAACTAAAAAAAGGTAAAAATTATTCGAATTTCTTATATGAAAAATTCGATTTTAATCACAAAGACTAATATTCTCTTTTGTAGGTGACAGGGTCCTCTTTGTAGTTGTCGGGGCCGGAACGATCGTAGACTTTGGTGGTCAGTTTTCAAGGTCGGTTTTTTCTTTCCGACTGTGAGAGTTCTGTTTTTCTCCAAATGAGGATATTTTCGCTTTTTTGTTGGGTAAAATTATTTTCTAACTTTTTCGTTTTTTTTTTAAATTCTATTTACTGGTTAAAGGTCAATGTGGAAATATGGGATAGTCAATAGGCCGTTCCCACGTATTTCCTCATCAACCCCAATGGGGATGAATAGCATTACTCTATCAAATTAGCCCCGGTTTGACCCCATTAACAGCTCAACTTTTTCAAAAACCTGCGGGCCCCACGCTTGAATTCAAAGAGCTACTACAATTGCTTTCAATAACATGCGGGCCCCATGTGAATAGTCTAGACTCCTCAAGAAAAAATATCCTAAATTGGAGCAAGATTAGTTAATTGCTCGATATTCGTAAATCATCAACAGTGCATTTTTTCTTCATTAGAAAGAGTGGAATTCTTTTAAAACAATATATTTCATTCAGTTTGCTGTGTGCACACAGAAAATTGTGAGAACACACAACACGAGTGAGACCAACATTTTTGGTAATATTTAATTTCATGTGGAGTCCACTTCCATGTGAGTTTTCTTTTCAACTTCTGTAGGGATTTTTCCCTACAGATGGAAAATTCTATTTCATTATTATGCCCTGTTCGACAATCATACTTTTAAAAAATAGATTTTGAATAGTGATTTCTGAGAGAATATATGGTTAAAAAATAGAAAAAAAAGTTTTGGATCTACAAATTTTTTCTGAAGAATTCGCCATGATATGCCTGATCCATGCATAATATCATGAAAAATGGATACAAATTTTTGACTGCTATTTAGTATCGGCAATAGGTCTGAAGAATATTTTATTATGTAAATGTGCGATTGGAAATGAGTTGGCAAAAAAAAGAGTTTCAAAAGTATGATTACCAAACAAGAGTTGCCACGTGTTACTGCTTGCGGATCCTCAATTATACAAATGGAATTTGGTTTGGCATTGATTCAAGATATGTGATGGAATTTATGTTAATGAACGGTGAACTTCCTGAAAAGTCACGCATGAGGGTGCACAGTAATTTTCAACAATGTTCAATATTAGACAATTTCAATTTTTCGAAATTTGTTTATTCTAAGTGTGTATGCTTTTTATGATGGAGTACTATACTTTTCTAATTTGGGAATTTTGACTGTAAAAGAAATCATAAGCAAAAAAATTTAAGTTGTGTAGCCAAGAGTGTAGAAGGGAATATACGGAATTGTGATGGAAATATATTATTCGAATCAAAGAAGACATGGAAAAAGTCTTACTTTGAGACACTGGATAATTCAAAGTTAAAGTGAATATTGTTGAGTTTTTGACTTGGTATTGTCCAATTAGGATTGTGTTTGTTTATTCCAAATAAATAAAGATTTTTAATTTTCCACTTGTAATGAAATTATTATGAATCTCATATAGAATAGAAATTAAAAATCCTTCCTCTTGTGTCCAACAAATTGAGGCTACCTCTTAGTAGTTTGTTTTTTCCTAGATTGTTACTTTCTTTGAGTGAGACTTCAGATCATTTATAGTCTCATTCGATCCATTAATACTTTGGGTTGCTTGGGGGTTTGAAGCATGTGAATGATTTATATGATTGTACAATTTCTTAATACTTTGGTATTTTTTTTTAATTTGTACAGTAATTTGCACAAATCAACAACAAAACAACATAATAGACGACAATATCAAACTACTCCAATAATCATTATTAATTGTAATTCAAAATGTAACAATTTTCATACAAAATCTAGATCCAAAATTCTGAAGCGCTTAAAAGTTCAATATATTTCCAAAAATAAAAAATAAAAATAAAATGATGCTCCAAACTGAAACAAGCAATCCGTAAATCCTCCAATAGACAGACCCGAATCTAAAGCAATTTTTCCTGCTACATCAATCTCCAGTTGTTCTGTAGCAACCTCTAACTTGTGTTCCGCTCTAAAGTGTAAATTGGTACAAGAGTGAAAAAGTTGCATTGTCTTATGAAATATACTACAAAGAAACAAATATCATGTATGGAGATATAACCAAAAGTCGTTTTGAAGGAGTAATCACCTACATACATATTTGGGAACTTCAGCCCTGACCTCCAAAATTGCTTTGTTAGAGATGGGAGTTCCACATTTGCTTACCACTTTTCCATCAACTAATAGTTTCCCTGAGCATGAACACAATAAAGCCATAAGAATAAGGCACGGGGCAATTGAGCTACAATCAGCTTCCGTTGTCACATTAGTTAATATCCACAGTAAGGTGAAAATGAAAGTGTAAACCTAAACTTACATTATCATCCACGGTAAAGTGTAATCAGCTCACGTGACCCCCAACTTTTGAGGTTTTTTTTTTTAAGTCATGTTTGGTATCGATTAAAATCTAAATTTTAATTTAAATTAAAGTTAACAATTAATTTTAATAACATATTTCTTGAAATTCATAACTATTTAACTTTTATAAAAAATTACTAAAAATTTATTTTAATCTCCACCAAATATGGGCAAAACCATAATAAATTTGAATTTTTCTCTTTTCCTCTCGCCTTTAAAAAAAAAAAAATCTTAACTCGTCTAATTTTTTAAAATTTGTATACAATTTCTCTACAAATTATCACATTTACTACAAATAGTCACTTCCCAATCAAATTTTCAACTAATGAGAATATAAATTTGCATTTTCTCCTATCAAATTGTGTATATNACAATTTCTCTACAAATTATCACATTTACTACAAATTTTCACTTTCCAATCAAATATTTAAGTAATTAGCACCTAAATTTGCATTTTCTCCTATCAAACTGTGTATATAGAATGTGTCTGAACTCATTATATCCAATTTGACTTATATTTAACAAATTATATTTATTTAATTGATTATTAGTATTGAATATTAGTTATATATTTTTTCTTTCGATTATTTGAATTGATTGTTTGTATCAAATACATTATAAAATTTTTAAATGTAAATATGCATTTTCTTGAATAAACAAAACATTAATAAAATGGCTCTTCGAAATCAAATGGATGAAAATGATTAGCAAAATATTAATTGGAAATGTTTTCTGAGCATGAACACAATAAAGCCATAAGAATAAGGCACGGAGCAAGTGCGCTACAATCAGCTTCCGTTGTCACATTAGTTAATATCCACAGTAAGGTGAAAATGAAAGTGTAAACCTACAAGTACTAAACCTCACAAGTACAAAAAGACAGACATTATCATCTGCAGACAAAACTTCAGAGGGCTGATATTGAGAAAAAGTTCAAAAACGTACGAATGGGCAATTGAACATTGCACGGACAACCATCAATTTACCAAAAAGGAGATTCAAATTATCTTAAAAATACTCTAATCCCAGGTAATTGATATGCTTGTTCAAAATAGATAACATAAATATGGGTAATATTTGTCTTTATTTTCTGAAAAATAGTTCCTAAAAAATTAAGCTAAGCTCAACGCCTAATGTTGATTTACTTTGTTAATGGTCACTGGCTTTGGCATGGGGAATTAAGTATACAAAAAATTAGCGAGTGAGATTGAGATGTGATTTGAGTCGAAGTAGTAGTTGAGAATATCCATGTACAATTATAAACGAGCATTTGTTGATCTAGAAATCTAAAACTTTAAAGGCGAAATATTCATAACATTATAACTTCAGGAGTTAGAATTACATTATGAAGTATATAAAATTATAATATGATGTTCACCCTTCCATTTGCCCTTTAAAATGCAGGACACTTCAAAGGTAAAATTATTTTTCTAGTTTAATAATAAATGTAAGAAGAGTCTTTACAATAACCATTGACAATCTACTCATAAGAATTTTAAGCCCTCCATGTGAAAAATGAATCAAGGAACGAATCTTGATGCACAATACAATCCAGAATACCGTCGGAAAATATAAATCGCTATGACCTACCTTGCAAGGTCCACGACTGTACGAATGTTCGACTATATTGCTGAAATCTTTCAAGGCATACTTCATCCAATCTTCTTTTCCTGAAAAAAAAATCATATAGATAACAAGATAATATCATAGTAACAATAAAAGCAATAAGCTATACAGCAATAGAGAATAATTACTTTTTCTACACCCGAGCCATTTCTGATTTTGTTGCAGCTAAACTTCTGAGAGGAATATACATATAGGCCTTGTTCAGTTGTTCCATCTCACTGATAAATTGTAGCAAAATTAATTCACAACAAATTTCACGGGCATAAAATGTGTGTGAACATGATTCTAATGAAAATCAATCCAAAACAAATTTATGCCCTGTGAGTCCTTGAATTTCACTAGGCTCGGGTGTACAAAGCTAAAACGTCAAGTCAACATAAGCAAGTTTTTTGAAGCTGTTGAAACTGTAGAAACTCATGTTTAGGGATGGCAAAAAAACCCGATACCCACGGGCCTCACCTCGAACGGGGCGAGAATTACTCGCTTAATCGAGTATTCGAGTAGGGGACATGGTGGATAACTTTGCTCAACATCGGGTACGAGTAACAGGTACCCCGTCCCGTTAATTTTTTTTTATATTAGAATTTAATAATTTAAATGGATAATTTCACGAAATTTCATTAGTTCTAATAGAAAATGAAAAATAAGATTATTTAAAAAATATGACAAACAATAAAAGCCTTAGTTTACCAAATATATTTGAATAATTTAACTTTTAATAATAAATTAAAAAATCAAAAGTATATTATTGTATCACTTTAATGAATGGGGGCAATAAAATGAATTATCAAAAACTTAAATAAAAAAATTAAATGGATAGTAAACGGTGCGAGGGCCTCGCCCCGACCCGTCCTTCGCCGCCTTGAATGGATAACGGGGTGGGAAATTACCCCCAACGGGGTGGGGAGGTGAGAAGGTTGCCCCGACTCGCTCTGTTGTCATCCATACTCATGTTTCAAGTAACACTTTGAATGCGAATGCACTATAGCATTATTATTTTGAAAAAAAACAATATACATATAAACACTAAAAAAACTCAACTTTTGGTGGCAATCGAATACAGCCAAATCACTAACACTTTCAAATTCCTTATTTAACGTACATCAAAAAACGAGAGATTTTATATGAAGATAGCAAAAAAGGAAAAACAAAATGGAAAAGAGATAAAGTGCCCGACAACAAGGAAGCATGGCATATTGACTGACATGGTGAAAGTAATGGCCAAATGTAGAAATAGAAAAAAAACAAAAAAAGGTAGGATGGAGGTGATCGGCAACGAGTGGCAGAGGAGTGGAAGGTGGAAGCCCTCGCGGTAGATGAGATAAGAGGAAACCGGTGATAAATGAGATAGGGTTTGGGATTTGGATCTAAAAGATAACACAAAAATGAAAGAATGCCTTAGAAATGAAAGTATTAAAAATGGAAATTTTTGCAACATTCATCAAACGTAGCTAAAAGTGAAATTGTTCACAATAGACAATGAATGTTGCAAAAGGTTATATTTTAAGAGTTTCAGCAATAGATAATGAACGTTGCTTTATAGCCATATTTTAACATCGGTAAATAAACATTGTAAAAAGTGAAACTTTTCACAATAGTCAATGAATATTGCAAAAGGCTATATATTAAGAACGTTTAATAAACATTGCAAAAAATGAAACTTTTCGCAACATTTAATAAACGTTGCAAAATGCGACATTCGCAATATGCATTTAAAAAATGTTGCTGAAACTCAGTTACGTTAACCAATGACAACATTCACTTATTAAAATGTTGCGATAGACCCATTTAACAACACTTAATTAATGAATATTGCATTTTGAGTGTTGCAAATATCATTTTTATTGTAGTGTCTTATTCACTTTCTACTCTATTTTTTTTTTATTTTTCTATCACATTATATGCATACCAAGAAGGAATTTGCTATTTCTATTATAACAACACTGAACTGTGATAACATATGGTCCAGGCCCTTGGACTTGTGGCAATTTGGGGTCAAACAGTTTGTAATGAAAAACCATATAATTTGAAGGGAAAAATACATAATTAAATACTACTATACATAAAGAATACCATTTCACAATTATCAAACTAGAAGAAAACTTTCAAAAATCAAGTCTTATATCAATATAAATATAATATTAAAATGTATAACATATATAGAAAAAAATCAATTTAAAAAAGGATAGTTAACAATCTTTAATATATCCTAGTTTGTCCATTCACCATGGAACAACATGAATCACTTATGATTTCTCCATGTGCCAAACCATTATGTGCTCGTCCACCCCCTTGCAGCTACAAATTAGGTTGTTTAAGGAAGTTAGGAGAAAAAATAGGAAACCAAACCGCTAACATAAAACTCCAGTCCATTTCTAATTTTTGTTTTTCCTTGGACAACTTCATGCAAAAAGGTTGATAGAATCTCAATTTCACACAAACCAAATATCCTATATACCTTCATTTTCTCCTCCAGCATATTGTCGCTCGTTTCACACAACACATGAACTATCCAAATAAACATCAACTTCGAGGGGTCTAATCCCATTTAATTTGCTTTGGCCACGCTTCTCTTAAACTTATTACATTTCAATTGCACAGAGTGAAGGTAACGAGTTAACAAGTATAAGAGTAAGCTCTGTCGTGTCCATACGTCTGCCAATAGCTATACATTGGGCACCATTACTCTCACCAAATTTTAGGAAAAAATTCAACGAACCACGATTTATTGTCCGAACAAAATTTTCATCGAAAACCAAAAAATCTTACCTTCTTAGAACTCTACGCAGTCGGTGATAGTTCTAGGCCTAAAAACATCAACGGCAACCGAAGATGATGACGACAACGCCCCGCGAAAACAACGGTTTATCGCGGTTGTGGACTTGATAATATGACAAAGGTAAATACATTGGGTTATTTGTTGTTTGATGGATTTAGGCAGCCGGCGACGTTGACAAAAGCGCCAGGGACATCGATAGAAATTGAGGGTTTCAGATCGACACAAATTTAATTTGGGAAAGTGGAGTAAGGAAAGTGGAAGGTGTATTGTTTTCAACTTGACATGTTCTGTTTCTTTTTTTTTTTTAAGTATTGCTTGCCAGCTCATCTAGTGTATTTATGTGAGCCACATTCTGTATGTGTGGCGACACAAAGACTAAAACCCTTTGTACAGAACCTGTTTAACAGAAGTATTCCGAAATTTTAAAATGAAGTGACGTGGCACTTTGGGCATTACAAAACAATTGAAAAAGGAAAAGGAAAAAACCCATTGAAAAAGTTAAAAGAGAAGTAAACCCAGTAATCACAACACTCCACTCGTCCCACCACTGAGATTTCCTCCCGTCGAAAGTTTGAAGAGATTTCCATTTCCCCTACTGAATCATCTCTTCCCGATGCTGAAGTCATTAGATCAATTGCTGGCTAAGGCGAAACAAGGGTCTCATCTTAACACACTCACCTGCGACATCAACGGAAGCCGCTTCCCCCAAATTGGAACCGTCACTCCTCAGCTTTAGTGAGATGGTGATGCCCAACTCCGATGACGGCCAAAACCAGTCTCCACCAACTCCAGAAAACTCAAGTGAGTGATGTTATGTTATCTTCCCTGTTTCTGAGGCTCTAGTGAATAATTTGTTTGTTTTGGTACTGTGATTCAAACCCAATGAGTTATTTGTTGTTGTTTTATTATTTGATTGAGGAAATACGTAGTTTGTCTGAAGGAGTGGATTTATATATATATGTTGATTATTTGTGGGTAATGTTAACGTGGTGAGATTACATTTTGCAATTACTCATTCAACTGAAAGTGGTTTATGCTTTGCTGAACGTTGCCACTTATTGTGTTGCAGTAATAGTTCTATGGAAGACGCATGTTATGAATTTTTGGTAGAGACAGTCGTTAACAAGAATGTCGTGAATAATATGATATCAGTGGAAGAGAAAATGTTAGGAGAAGATGGTCCGATGGTGTCTGAGATGCCGGAGGTGGGTATGATGTTTAAGGATGAAAAACAATTGTAGGATTTCTACAAAGGTTATGCATATCATGTAGGTTTCCTAGTTAGGAGAAGGAATTCGAAAAAGAAAGACAATGGGAAAATTAAATATGTGACCTTTACATGTGGTCGTGAAGGTCGAAGAAGCACTAGTACAAGTGGTTCTTTGATGCCCCCAACCAACAATTCAGATATATTGTAAAGTTAGGATAATGCATGTTTAGATATTCATGAAATCTGTAGAATTAACACAGTCATTCTCGAGCAAAATCATAAAACAAGTCCTTTGAAATCGAGGTTGTATCGCTGCAATTGAGAATTAAGTTCACATGTGAAATGGAAGCTTGAAGTGAATGATATGACACGAATTCCCTTGCACAAAAATTTCAACTCTGCAGTAGTTGAAGCAGGTGGATATGAAAGTATGACTTGCGTGGAAAATGATTGTCAGAATTATATTGAACAAGTGAGATGAATAAGACTTGGTGAAGGAGATGCCGCAACGATACACGCCTATTTTTCCAAGATGCAAGCCAAGTGCTTAGATTCTATTTTAGTATGGATGTAGACAATGAGTGTAGGCTGAAGAATCTATTTTGGGCAGATAATAGGTCAAGGCAAGCGTACAAGGAGTTCGACGACGTTGTCACATTTGATACCACTTATCTAACTAATAAGTCTGATATGTCTTTCGGCCCCTTTTTGGCATTAATCATCACAGACAATCTACAATGCTTGGTTGTGATTTGTTGTCCAATGAGGACACAGATACTTTTGTGTGGCTATTTAGGACATGGCTACAGTGTATGCATGGAAAAGCTCCCCATGAAATCATTACCGATCAAGATAGGGCTACGCAAAATGCAATTTAAATTGTTTTTCCAAATACGAGGCAAAGACAGTGTTTGTTGCATATTTTGAAGAAGTTTCCAAAATATTTCGAATACCACGTTGATGAGGCTTCCATTTTTTCGACTATACATGAATTAGTGTATGATTTGTAGTTTGTTGATGAATTTGAAGAAGGTTGGAGAGCGACGATCGACGCATATGAGTTGCATAGTAATGATTGGTTGTCAGGACTGTTTGATAATAGAGTTCATTGGGTTCCCTGCTATTTGAAAATGACATTCCAATAACTCAGCGAAGTGAGAGTATGAATGCGTTCTTCAATGGGTATGTTCATTCAAAGATCTCGCTAAAGCAATTTATTGAACAGTATGAATGGGCATTGAGGAATAAGGTTGAGAAGGCGTTCCAGACCAACTTTAAGTCATACTCGCAAATGGTACAGTGTACGACAACGTTTAAAATGAAAATGCAATATCAGAAATGTTATACCATTTCGAAGTTCAGGGAAGTTCAAGTCGAGCTCACTGGTTGTTTAGGCATCTCCACAACATTGTATGTGGACACCATTTGCATATTCACAATTGTCGTTGGTTATATACTTAGCCTTTGTTTGAACCACAATTTTGTCATGAAAATACATTTTTTGTTTATAATGAAATAGTTTTCATGAAGTAATACTTTTTTTCAAGAAATGGGCATCATACAACCCCTCAGTTTATAGTGATTATTTGTTACGAGATTTAATTGAGTTGTTATTCATTGTAGGGTGATGTAGACATTCATGCCTTCCCGGAACACTTGCCATCCTCAAATTTTATCCCTCCGACATCAACAAATCTCATATTCAGTTCTAAAGATTTACACATGTTTAAATCTTTACATTTGCATTCGATTAGTTTGTATATGTGTACTTACATTCATATTGTTCGGGAGGTCATTCGGTTCCATACTACTGTCCAAACTTCCCGCAAGAAAGTGGCCCTTGGCCTATAAAGTAAGACAAGTCCAATCATGTTTCATCTGGTTATTGCGATCGTTAACCTCCGCAGACATAGATATATAGTTTAGAATAGTTTTGCAATTGTTAAATATAATATATTTTCTGATTTTCTGGTACTTGAATGTTTGTTGGACATGGATAATGATTTGTTTGAATCAATCTGCATGTTACATTATATGTTTTTCTCATGATTATTTTCAAGACTTTATGGTGTGCGTTACATATCTTTTATCATTTATATTGACATTTTAATAGCTTGGAACTGCTTCCAAGTTTGTGAAATATTTTAGGTTTTCAAATGAGCTAGACATTATATATTTGGAGTGTTTTAGAAATTTGTTTTCAAATCTTAAGCAGTGGCCATTTATCTCAAGGTTTAGTGAGCAGGTGTATGAAATGCTTTTTTTTTACACTTGTTTTGTCAACTACTTGCTTCTGCTTGGAGTTGCACATCTCATTTTTCAATGAGACATTTTGCTTCCATTAAAATTTTTCATTACTTTTTCCTGACATGGATTTTGAATTGCATGTATATATAAGTATCTCATTTCGTTTATGTGCTTAATTCATTAGATGCTCCAACAACTGACCTGGTAAATATCGAGTACTAGTAATTATACTTGAAGGTTGTTGGAACAATCATGTACAATTCCGCAGACTCATTTATCATAATAAGGGAACGGATGGTGCAAAAATTTGGTTGGTTTACCCCAATTTTGTAAGATTGGATGGGTGATTGGTATTTCTTTTCAAAGTAAGAGACATTATAATCAAATTTCTTCATACCTCACCAATTTTGGTTATTTGATTCATTTTATCAAAGAATTATAAATTGAGTCCAGTTATTGAAATAAATTGAGTAGTAGAGTAACATGCTCAAGAAACCAAGTGTAAACAAATGTTTATAATTTTTGTTAATGGTACAACATTATAATTTGGAATGCAAATCTTAAAATACACGATCAATAGATTAGAACATGGAAGCACTTGGGCATACCATAAGGAACTAATAACACAAAAGTTATCTAAGCAAGTACAGGACCATGTATGGATGCAGTGGACTCCCTTGAATAACAACATAACTAGAAAATTCCAATAACAAATATAACTACTCAGCGTGCCGACCCTATTCCTTTTCCATTACTGTCTAAGGGCTCTTTGCCCTTGCAGAATATTAAATTTAACGAAATCTCAAGGTTTCATTTCTCAGCTATTCGAGCTAGACTGTCGAACATGCTAGGAAAATTGTCAACTTCCTATTTGGTAGTAAGATTCATTTCTTGGTCAATGGTACTAGACTCACCGCTTGCTTCATCTTCTTTTACCCAATCAAAATATCCACAATCAGTACTACAAGTCTTGAATAGATGTCCTTTGTTATTGCCCTCCTTTTCAACCTCAAAACATTTCTAGATACCATCTACACACCGTGGACAACAACATTTTCTATTGCATTCTTCGAAGAAGTGATCTATGCTACTACAGTTGTGACAAACACCATAATTCATGCACCTCATCCCTACATGGGAAACAACCACATGCATCTAAGTTAGTATACACACGATCCCTAACACAATGATCAGTAATATGTTGGTAACAAGAAATAACAAAGTACATTTCAAACCAAGCATTCTTGTTACACTATTTTTATGCCAATTACAAAAAAATAAACGAACTATGACAATTGGACATAAAATGTACAAATGAGATTCATAGTGTAACAGGTAGAGGCTGAAGATACTACAAGCTCACAAATTACAATTTACCAACAACACACAAAGGCTGAACATATTTTCTGTTGACACGACAAACAAAACTACTAAAATTCTTCTTACTGAGTTCTGTTGGAAAATTATCTTGGTAGTTTGTCCATTCACCATGGAACAACACGAATCACTTATGGATTTCTCCATGTGCCAAACCATTCTGTGCTCGTCCACCACCTGCAGCTACAAATTAGGTTGTTTAAGGAAGAAGTCGGAGGGAAAAAACAAGAAATCAAACCATAACATAAAACTCCAATCCATTTCTAATTTTTTTTCATGGACAATTTCATGTAGAAGGGCTTATAGAATCTCAATTTAAATACCAAACATCCTATATAGCTTCATTTTCTCATTCAGCGTATGCTCACTCATTTTACACAACACATGAATTGCCCAAATAAACATCATTTTCGAGGTTTTAAATCCTATTTTAATTGCTTCATCCACGCTCCTCTTAAACTACATTTCAATTGCACAAAGTGAAGGTAACGGGTTAACAAGTATAAGACTAAGCTCTATCGCGTCCATACGTTTGCCAATAGCTATACATTGGGCACCATTACTTTCACCAAATTGTAGGAAAAAATTCAATGACCACGCTTTATTGTCCGAATAAAATCTTCATCAAAAACCAAAAAATCTTACGTTCTCAGAACGCTACGTAGTCGGTGATAGTTCCAGGCCTAAAGATATTGACGGCAACCAGAGATGATGGAGACAGTGTCGGTGAAAACAACAAGTTTATTGAGGTTTGTGCACTTGATAATATGACAAAAGTACATTGGGTTATTTGTTGTTTGATGGATTGACGGTAGCCAGGATCTTTGACAAAAGCGACGGCGACGTCGATAGGAATTGAGGGTTTCAGGTCGGCAGGGATTTCATTTGGGAAAGTGGCATGGGGAAAGTTGTAGGTGTATTGTTTTCAACTTGACGTGTTTTGTTTCTCTTTTTTTAAGTAATGCTTGCAACTCATCTAGTGTATTTCTGTTAGCCACCTTCTGTACATGTGGCGACACCAGAAAATAATACACCTTCCACTTTCCCTACTCCACATCCCCGTCGATCTGAAACCCTCAATTTCTATCAACGTTCGGTGCTTGTCAACATCGTCGGTTGCCGTCAATCCATCAAACGACAAATAACCTAATGTACTTTTGTCATATTATCAAGTGCACAAATCGCGATAAACCTGTTGTTTTTGCCGACACCGACACCGTCATCATCATCTCCGATTTCCGTCGATGTCTTTAGGCCCGTAACTATCACCGATTGCGTAGCATTATGAGAAGGTAAGATTTTTTTTTTGGTTTTCGATGAAGATTTTGTTCGGACAATAAAGCGTGGTCGTTGAACTTTTTCTTACAATCTGGTGAAAGTAATGGTGCCTAATGTATAGCTATTTGTAGACGTAGGGACATGACAGAGCTTAATCTTATTCTTGTTAACTCGTTACCTTCACTCTGTGTAATTGAAATGTAATAAGTTTAAAAGGAGAGTGGACGAAGCAATTAAAATTGGAATTTGACCCCTCGAAGTTGATGTTTATTTGGGCAGTTCATGTGTTGTGTGAAACGAGCAAGCATGCACTAAAGAAGAAAATGAAGGTATATAGGATGTTTGGTTTATCTGGAACTGAGATTCTATCAGCCTTTCTGCATGAAATTGTCCATGGAAAAAATTAGAAATGGACTGGAGTTTTATGTTATGGTTTGGTTTCTTGTTTTTTCCCTCTGACTTCTTCCATAAACAACATAATTTATAGCTGCAGGGGTGGACGAGCACAGAATGGTTTGGCACATGGAGAAATCCATAAGCGATTCGTGTTATTCCATGGTGAATGGACAAACTACCAAGATAAATTTCCTACAAAACTCAGTATGAAGAATTTTAGTAGTTTGGTTTGTCGTGTCAACAAAAAATATGTTCAACCTTTGTGTGTTGTTGGTAAATTGTAATTAATGAGCTTCTAGTATCTTCAGCCTCTACCTGTTACACTATGAATCTCATTTGTACATTTTACGTCCAATGGTCATAATTCGTTTATTTTTTTGTAATTGGCATAAAAATAGTGTAACAAGAATGTCTGGTTTGAAATGTACTTTGCTATTTCATGTTACCAACATATTACTGATCATTGTGTTAGAGATCGTGTGTATACTAACTTAGATGCATGTGATTGTTTCCCAAGTAGGGATGAGGGACAGGAATTATGGTGTTTGTCACAGCTATAGAATCACATATCACTTCTTCAAAGAATGAAATAGAAAACGTTGTTGTGCACGGTGTGTAGATGGTATCCAGAAATGTTTTGAGGTTGAAAAGGAGGGCAATAACAAAGGACGGCTATTCAAAACTTGCAGTACTGACTGTGGATATTTTGACTGGGTAAAAGAAGAAGAAGCAAGTGGTGAGTCCAGTACCATTGACCAAAAAATGAATCCTACTACCAAAGAGGAAGTTGAGAGTTTACCTAGCATGTTTGACAATGTAGCTCGCTAAGAAACGAAATCTTGAGTTTTCGTTAAATGCGACATTCTGTAAGGGCAAAGAGCCCTCAGACGATAATGGAAAAGGAAGAGGGTTGGCACGCTGAGTAGTTATATTTGTTATTGCACTTTTCCAGTTTTGTTGTTATTCAAGGGAGTCGATTGCGTCCATACATGGTCTTGTACTTGCTTAGGCAGCTCCTATGTTATCAGTTCCTTATGGTATGCCCAAGTGCTTCCATGTTCTAATTTATTGATCGTGTATTTTAACATTTGCATTCCAAATTATAATGTTGCACCATTCACAAAAATGATCAACATTTGTTTACACTTGGTTGCCTGAGCATGTTACTCTACTGGCTCAATTTGTTTCAACAACTGGACTCAGTTTATAGTTCTTTGATAAAATGAATCATGTCATAATAACCAAAATTGGTGAAGTATGAAGAAATTTGGTTATAATGTGTCTTACTTTGAAAAGAAATACCAATCACTCATCCAATCTTACAAAATTGGGGTAAACCAAACAAATTTTTGCACCATCCGGTCCCATTGAAAAATGAGATGTGCAACTCCAAGCATTCATATAAAAGTCTAAAAGAATTTGCTCGAAACAAAAAACGCTATATTTATTTGTTTACCTGTTTTATATATATGGTAATATTGTAATGTGATCAATAGATGTTAAAGCACAGTGATCGTTGTTGAGGTACTACAAGTCTACAACGTTTTGTACTCTCTCCAAAATCATTTTCTGTATTTACTTATTTAGTCAACAAAATTGTGTTAATATGTGATGATACTACCAATTCATTATATTTAGTTGATAAAATTGCGTTAATGTGTTGTAATAAGATCAACAGACCTTATTTAATCATTTTAAGATTATATTTATATTTACTTATTAAGTTAGTTTTCATATACAACCAGTGGCGGACTTAGGGGGATTAGGCCAACACTAGTCCATTTTAATTTTTTATGTATAAATAAATTATATGTATTTTTTTTACATATTAATCCAACTAAAATCCTCGCCTACATGCAACCCTTCAACCAAGGAATTTCTTAGAACATTAAAATGGGTCAACCATCATTACAACCTCATTCTCATTTTGATTTAATCAGAATAGTTGAATTTAAGAGTTATTTTTTTCATAAGATTAAAAATCGATAAGAATACATATTCCTTGTATGCACGGGAGATGGAGTTAGAGTTTCTTTTGGAGAACAACTCGGGATCGTTAGAAAAATATATTTTCTCACTTTTTTTTTTTTTGACTAAAGAAATAGAGGAGGGAGTGTACTTTCTTAAAGTAAGGGAGTTTTGTAGAAAATGACCTTTACTAAATCTTGACTTCTCTCGTATTTGAATTGTCTTACCCAATTTTAAAACCCTGTGTTAGATTCCTAACTATGGTTAGTTGCCTTTGATACAAAATGATAACACGGCTACAGCCTACAAGGTCAAAAAAGGTTTGGTCCATTGGACAGTGATATTACCCTAAAATCAAGGTGTAATCACGAGAAGAAGGCCCCTGCGGTTGTGGCCGCACGATGATAAGAAAGGATCGAATCAAAAGGAATCGAGAACGATGTCATCGTTTCTCTCGATTCAAGATGTGGCAATTTATATCAATGGAAGACGACCAAGAGAGAGTTGCACTGGTCGTTGAAAGGTCATGGTCATATTTTTAATATGACATTCAATCACCTCGTAATAGTAGACTCACATCGTCGAGATATGGCTATCCATGCCATTATTCTCTCTTTACTACTTGCGGTCCCCATCGTGATTTGTGAAAACCCTAGGGCCACCCGTCCTATGCGCTCATAACAAACTTTGCCACGTAATCATTGACAAGCATCTATAAATAGCAAGCACAGAACAATAAAAAGGTACATAATATAAACATTTCTCTTATTGAGTATTTCGTTCTGACTTTTCTTTACTAAAGAACACTTAAAACTTTTTTTCTGATAACCGATGGCAATGGGGATGAGGTTTTTCCCTTATTGCAGGTCAACAACTTGAATCATGAATCTATTGGAGCTAGATAAAATTGACCAACTTCAGTCACAAAGGCAAAATTCTTAAAACTTTAAGCACAGTGAAAATTATTCATCAAGGCATTATTGAGGGGTCCTATTTGATAAAAGTTTGATAGGATGCCTTAATTTTCAAAAGGTTTTTGAGGGAATGATTTAGCTAAAAGCCATAATGAAGAGGCCATGTTACTGTGTTACCTCAAAGATGAAAATTAGCCTGGTAAAAATGGACCCACTCCCTGCCATGTCTAACGCATAGCTCTAGCTCTAATTAGGGTATGGAATAATAATTACATTTTTTTTCAATTATGGTCAGGTTGAAAACGTAAATCAAAAAGCAATAATTAAATATTATCTTATTTATATGTTATTCAACATAATTTAATATCGTTTATGAAGTTGAAACTTAGGAGAGTCCAATATCATATTAAGACTTGTTATTACGTCTTAATAAGTTAATCTAATTATGAGAAATAGTCAAAGTCCTAATAAATTGGTGTATATTTACATTTTTATTTGATATAGAATTTTATCCCTTAACATTTATCAGCCAGATTAAACATTTTCTAAGAAAATTGAATAAATATGCACATAAGTTTATGTCACAACTACGCGTCACATATCTTGCATTTATTTTAAGATCATACATTTGCGGTTATGTATATTTACGTATCAATGTGCACAAGGAAAGAAAAAATAAAAAATTAACAAAAAGAAAGTCTTTTTTTCCACTCCCACTTGGGGACACCATCATTATGTGCAAGACTTGACTTGCCATTGAAAACATAGATAACTAACTAGAAAAGATATAGCAAATGATGGATTCTAATGCTAATTATCTTCTTCATATTAGGTATATGTCATAGCATAAAGAAATTGTGGGTTATTTTCTATATGAATGTTATATATCTAGAGATATAAAGCATGTTAGCTCGAATTTGAGATGTCTTAAAGTAATTGTTTATATAGTATCCAACACGAATTCTATCTCTTTTATCAATCTAATCTGCACAGAAAGATGTTAGGCTTAAGACGACATGGTGGGCCAAGAAGGCCGCGGCACCCCACCATTTTTCTTATAGGAAAAACAAAAAAAATTAAAATGAAAAAGGGTCTACGCCGGATTGGAGAGCCAAGTCAAGTATAGCAGGCAGGCCTCTAGCTATGTGAACCAATACATGACATGAACAAAGTACAAGTATTGACATGTGCTTGAGTTGTGCCAACTCGAAAGACATGCTAATCCACCATGTAATGTCTTATTGTTAACAGTATTAAATTGAATAATTACAAAATTCATCTGCATATGATCAAGATCCAAATCTTAAAGCATAATTGCATAAGCAGTATGCTCAGAGCTGAAACTGAAGATCAAAGGGCAAAAGACGTTTCATTCAATCTTTAGACAAGTTTTTGGAGTACTACATTAATTTTTTATTGACCCCTCTTTTTTTGGACTTCAATTCAATATTTGGAGTTCGATATTTTTATATATTCATATTTTCACAGGATGATACCGTACGATATTTATGGTAGAGAGAGACTAATATTGGCCAAAATGATGGAGGCAAACGTTCCTCGTAGCTCAACGAAAGTCAAGCCTCGTAGGTTCGGTCCCTTCCTCTTGGTCAACTTTACTCGACCAAGAGACCGATACTTAGGCTCAACCCTCATTTGGGTTGGTCGAGCTTAGCTCAACAATGACTAAGCATAGAGGGCTCGGCCTCCCTTGAAGCTCCACCATCCTTGGTGGAACAAATCTCTACCAAGGCCAAACCCCTTGTGTTGACACGACTACCAAGCACTTGCCAAGGGGCTGAGTGTGCAACTGTCTTTTCAAAACATCTCTCTATTTATGTAAAAACGATTTAATAAATAAGTTAAATGATATTTAATTGCATACTCGAATTTATTTGAATTAATTACCTAAAATATTATATTTAGTACGTAATGTTCATGGACAATATTGTCCAACAATAGATAAGATTTTAACAACTAGAACTTCGTTTATTCATCTACATCGTTTAGTCCTCTTTCATTAAAGAAACAATTAGGAGGTGCAATCAAGAAAGAAAAAATAGAAAAAATCATAAACTACCAGCCAAATAATTAAGTCTTTCATTACTTGCAAACAGAACACTTTTCACCCAAAAAAAAAAAAAAAAACACGCACACTGATGACTGATCTCATTAATTGACAGACAACAAAACAGTCTTTCTGTGTAAAAAGGCTTTTCATCAGTACCACAACTCATAATGTTTTTTTTTTTAAATTTTATGTTGGGGGTGGGGTGGAGCGGGGTGGGGTAGGGTAGGGGTCCTTTTTAACATTAATACAGCATACTATTTTAGTATTTTGTCCATGAAATCAGTCACGAGAATTCGGCTATATGATCGTCTAACACAATTCAAATCATGGTCCTGTTGTAAGAATATATACAATATGTACATATGCATATAACAGAAAGAACAATATCAATTATAAGTTAATAAATATATTCGGTACCTAACTTGAGTAAATTCTCTTTAGGTACACTTATACATCAATGGGCAAATTGAGTTTCAGATCACCAGTGCTAATTATATGATCTTCAGAGAGTTTCTTGATCTTCTCAAGGTCGATTTCTGGGACGAGACACTTCGTATTATGTAATAGCTCAGGAGGGATAGACAAGGAAGGAGAACATGAGTTGGGTGGGAATGCAGAAGGAAAATGGTAAAATCTTATGCTGGAAAACTCCGGTATAAGATTTGAAACATAACAAAAAACGATGGTAGAAAACAGTAGAAGGGGTCTTACAAGGTCAAGAAAAGNGTAAAAAAGCTCAGCTAGGATAGCACCAAATTAAGATGAACATGCAGCCAAAGCCAATTGAAGGCCATTTTTCACCGTTGGATCAATCAAACTTGCACCATCTTTCTGATCAAGGTTTCTGTTTTTTCGAAGCATTGATGCATCCATGAATATGGATGGTTTCACCATGTCTGAAGCCTGCAACCAAAATGTTTTCATGAGTTAGACAAATATGAAATTGCAGACTTTTGAAATTATGCTTTTTTTAGCCGCTTCTTTGGACAGTATGGCTCGACTTACACGCCGTAGAAAGAAGCAGCAGCTAAAAAACTGCACGGCCAAACATTTTTTCTTACCTTATATTTGAAGAAATTTCTGTTGCTTGCAGTGAGGAGAATTAAGAGTAGGAAAGAAAGGAATGAAGAAAGTGAGGAGAATCGTGGGCTTTTATGGACAGCTAGTGGGCTATCCTAATGGGCCCAAGGCCCAGAAAGACTGTAAACATTATCCCCTCATGACGTCAGCACTTGGAGTCGTGGACGACCACATCCTGCCCCTGAGCCTGACCGTACTACCCGGCACCAACCTTATTTGAAGGAAGAAAATATAATTTCTTGGTTAGCAAATTATTATAAATTTTAATTGAATAACGCAAGAATAAAGTTTTACCACATTAAACAAGTTAAAAGAACATTTTTTCTTAATGTAATTATTTGAGAGCAAATTGAATAGTTTGCTCATTTTTTACTAAAGATTATAATTTTCGTGTAATGAACTTGTCTAGCTTTCAAAGGTTGTTCGTGATCCCAACTTTGTGATTAACTAAATTAAGTAGATAAAATTTTAAATAATTTAAAGGTTCATAGTTTTGTGTTCTAGGAAATTAACCTTGTGAACATAGTCAAATGGGCGGGCTGGCTGAGATCTCTACTGCACACGTGCTTGATTCACAACCATTACCACTAGATAAAGATAAATTAGATAATAATAAATACTAAATTTAACAAGGTGGGGGAAATAATTCAAGAATTGGCACAATTTGAAAACATTTTTTGGATTTTAATAATTTAGAGCCGTGGCAGAGCCAAATATCCTTTAGTGTAGATCTAAAAGTAGTTGTGTTGGTGAAAAAGGCAGTGGTTCACACTATGGGGGTATTGAGACATATGACGTTGATGTGAAGAAAAAATATGGCTAGTCAATAGAATTGGTGTAGACGTGCTAAGTGAAAAAATAAAAAATACATATTTGATAAAAATGAGAGACTTAGATCTTGAGAGGAAGAATGAAATTCTAGATTTGATAGAAGTTGGAAGACAGAACTGTGAAGGGAAAAAAACTCGTGCAGTTGGGTCATTTAAATGGTTTTAACAACGGAAATAATTTGTAGCTACATGATTATTATAGATACTCATGTTCCAAAAAAAAATAATAAAAAAATCTTGCCACAATGATTAGTCAAAGAATTAAAATTTGGTATAAAGCCTTGGTCCCATGATTATGTTAAAGATTAAATTGTTTGTAAAATCGAAGTATCATCTATTTAAATAGGAAATCAAAAAACAAAAGCTTATTCTTAGAAATATAGCGATAAATAAAGTCTTAATAAGTATGAAGAAAATTATATATTTTAACAATGTTGATTGTTAACTTACTAACCAAATGAAGTTGTCAAATTCAATCGAGAATATGTAGAACGGTTGGAATTAACCGGTTCACGTCAAATTTTATTTTATTTTTATTTATCTATTATTTTTACTTCCAATTGGGCCCTTAATCTGTAGCTTTTTCGACTTTTGAGCCAGTTTTAAGATATAGCTTACTATAAATTACTCATTTACCTACTTGAAATATTATGGGTCAACACAAGACATATTGCTAAAGAACCCTAAAAGGGGAAATTAAAATAATTGGAAAGCCAAAAAACTAGAAAGTTTTCTACTTAATTAATTTATTTAGTTACCAATATAAATTTTTGGGAGTTAGGATGTCGGAAATGGCGCCCGTGAGCATGCGGATTATGTAATTAACTAAAAAGGCCATTTCACATTAAAGTCTTTTAAGATGTAACTAAACTAACACTCAGTTGAGAGGCATTTTCTCCATCACATCTTATTCGAAAAAGTGAGATTTTTATACATTTTGAATCGATTGTCATCTTTTGGCTAATTGAGCTTCCTATGTCAAAATAGACCAACAAGGAGTGTTGCATGAACATTAACTTGTATGTCAATTGTGCTTTTTGGTTTGATCCCAAATGCCCTCGACTCACTTTTCTGAAAAGACTTGGAATTCATCTTAAAATGTAACACAAATCCTTATAAATTGATCAATATTTTTATCTTTATTACATATGAAATTTTATCCCTTAACACATCCTCACAAAATGATAACTCATTTGAGCAAATCAAATTTGAAATTCGTGTGCTCATTTTTTTTTTTTTTTAAATCGAGTCAAATTGCTTGTTAGAGTTAAATAGAATCTAATACCATATTAAAATTTGAGATTTTATCTTAAAAAGTCACATTGTTAAGAGAAGTAGTTTCAATCCTTATAAATTGGTTTATATTTTGATATTTATTAAATGTGGAATTTTATTCTTTACATTGTATAATCCTTGATGACTAATTAATTTTTATTATTTTATATCCTAGATTACCCAAAAAAATAATAAAAATAAATCGATTAAATCAATGTGCTTTTGGACAGACTGAACCTCATCCTCTTGATTTTCCATGTCCTTTTTACTTATTATGCCCCTCATTTACTACATCTCTTATGCAATCCAGTCCTTTTGTCCCCACCCAGTACTCCTTTTTTGTTTTATTACTACATTAAATGTCTGAGAACTCTATGCCATTTAAGTTTTTAAAATCATTCTAGCTGCAAAATCAAAAGAAATTATGAAAAAGTAAAAGATTTTAAACTAAGCTTGCATATTTTGTATATAGGGTGTGTTTGACCCACATTATTTTGGAAGATTGTATTCTGAAATAGTAAATTGATGGAGAATGTGTGGTTGAAAAAGAAGGAAAAGTTATTGATGTGATGGAAAATATTATTTTATTGAAGAATGTGTGTTTGAAAATAAGTAGAAGAATGAGAATGAGAATTTTAATGTGTACCAAACAGGGGCTTAGATTAGACTTAATATATTAGATAGGACTAGAAGGAAAGAATTTAAAATCTTGTTCGTTGTCTTTTACATTATTTTGGAAGAATGTATTCTGAAATAGTAGATTGATGGAGATTGTGTTGTAGAAAAAGAAGGAAAAGTTATTGATGTGATGAAAAATATTATTTTATTGAAGAATGTGTGTTTGAAAATAAGTAGAAGAATGAGAATGAGAATTTTAATGTGTACCAAACAGGAGCATAGATTAGACTTAATATATTAGATAGGACTAGAAGGAAAGAATTTAAAATCTTGTTCGTTGTCTTTTACAACACTATTCCACACGTACACCGAGAAAAAATTTGGTGCATTCAACGTGTGATATGCAATTACATTTCTCATATACTGTTTGAGGGAGACCCCGAGAATTGACCCAAAGCATTATTTACTTAGTGGCAAACCCCTTTACAAAATAGGCTCAACCTCCTGTAAAGTGATGCTTTGCATTATTCAACACATTCTAGAAATAATCAAAACAAGCAGGGACGAATACAAGCACGGGCTCGACCGGACTACAGCCCATATCCGCCCCTGCAAATATTCAATTTGTTCTTTTTTTTAAGATAAACTCATGTACGTTTGTATTGCAACCTGTGTCCAAACTCATGACTGGATCCGCCACTGAATACGGGACTTTCAATTCTAATACGAACTTATATAGGGATATGCAATCATTTTTCCAAACATCAATGTTTTACAAAGTGAAGAACCATAACATAGACAGGTGAAAATAAGTTATTTTTAAGAAAGTAAATTTAATTTGCTTTTAAGCTTAGCCAACATTTTTGAATGAGTTCATGTGGATGAGAAAGGAAAGGAAGCAAGATTCCTGCAGGGAAAGGGCCAAATGTTGGAGAAATGTCTGGTGGTCCTCCTGTAGTTGTTGTTAAAATGTATAATCGAGGTCATTTTGCATATATTCCCATGACTATTGACAAAGTTTCTAACAAATTAAGAAACTATTTAGATACATGTCACTTGATTGATAAAATAGTATCTCTCAAGACGTCTCTTAAAAATACTAGTACGTAAGGTCTTGATTATTTGACAGTCCATCTTTGTCCCTTGATACTTAATGTTCAAATCGATGTCGATACAAGGAGGTGGACCAGAGCTCCAAGAATCACTTAAACCTATTGTGAGGTTCATGTTACCTCTCAAAAGTCAAAAGAAAATCGTACTTTAAAATTCTTCTTTACGGGACGTTCGTACTCTTGAATAAAAAGAAATGAAATCCATCACTTAACTTAGTCCGTACCTACCACATAATGAAACGGTAGACGAGCAAATGAAATAACAATCATGCTATAAGTAGAGCAAGTTTAACATCAATTTTGACATCATGTGAGTTGACATATTTTTTAATGTTAATTTCAACTACACTTTTTCCAATCATTAACTAGATTTTTCGACATATAAATAAGATGTCAACTTTAATATCAAAGCATAATGTACAAGAAGCATAATTCATAGATACATGAGACAAGAAGATTAGGAGGTTTCACGTGGGGGAGTCACATGAAAATATACTGTATGGCAGTACATGGGACATGCATACATAAATGCCAATGGCAGGCATCAATTTTGGATCCAAGAAGTAATTCGAAAATGATGTATCGGAGTGTTTGACTCTCACTCAATGAAGGGTTGCTTTCAGTTTCAGAATTCTCTGAATAAGTAATCATTGTTTCATATTCTCTCCTTCACTGAGAAATGGACCATTGGATTAATTCAAACTCCATCACACTGCGATGTCTCTTCCTTTGTATTTATGTCCATGGCTGGAAAATCGACTGGTAATAAAAAGGAAATGGTTAAAGAGTGGAATCGACAATATAGAAAAGAAAAAACAAAATTTTGAATGAATCGATTGGTTTCTTGGTGCGAACATTGACAATTTTTGCATGACTTGGTCGAGTATTTCCTGTTTCAAATGGCTTTTTTTATTGAATTTTTCCGTTGAACTGGTTGTACAATTGATTCTCAAAACATTTTGAATTACTTTTTTATAATATGTAAATTTCAATCAGTAACCAAAAGGGCAACCATTTGAGTTATATAAACAGAGGTCAAAAAGCCAAATTGTTGGGCTCTATTTTCCCATATTATATTTTTTAAAAACTTATTTTCAACTACACATTTTTCTGTAAAATAATGTTACACGTAAAAAAAAAAAACTTATTTTTTAACTACATATTCTCAAAAAATTCACTATTATAAAATATATTTTCCCAAAAACTCATTTTAATGTAGGGTAACAATATTTTTTTATGAGTGAAATCTTCGAAAAGTAGTTCTGAAAGTGATTTTATCAAAATGGGGGAAAAAAAAAAGTGCTACTTCTTTAAGTTCTTTAAATTCTTTGGGTGACGTAGTCAAAAGAAGATGAGGCTGACGTCAAACCGTCATGTACCTAATGCCTTGGACGACACACGTGCTACAATGATCGAGACGAAAGGGTCGCAATCTCGCGAGTGTAAGCTAACCCCAGATACCCATTCTCAGTTTAGATTGTAAACTGCAACTAGCCCGCATGAAATTGGAGTCGCTAGTAATCGTTGATTAGCAATATGACCGTGAATTCAATATATTCGTTAAGTTTATCACTTTTAGTTTATTTAGGTGAACTTTCGCTAAAAGTAAAAGGATGAGTTTCGGCCAAGTCCAACTTTATAGTTTTCTTAGTAATTTGGGCCGAGCCAATTTAGTAGACCCCACTACATCAAATCACGTCAGACTTATTTGGATCAAGTCTATCCTTAGTATACACGCACGATCCAATCACGTAAAATGGATTTTAGGCCCAACTCATTATTGGCTTAATTACACAACTTGGCAACATTTAGGGGAGTTGAAAAATCAGATAAATAAAAATAAGAATTTCAAAAATCAGGTATATCTTTAACTTATGCTGTTCTATTACCGTGCATGAAACCTTTTTTACGGTGAAATTTGAGAAATCCTACAGTTAATAAGTTTATTTACATATAAATTCTATTAAAATGTATACAACTTTTCTGAATTGTAACTTATATATACTATTGAAGTCACAGTGTTAACTTTTTAAAGAGATAATATTAGAGACACCTCCATGAGCTTTATAATTATACTAGTGAAATCCATCGAGTTTAAAAATCATATTAAAAATTGAGTATCACATACACCCTATTACCAGTTTTTCAATCATTTCACCTAAAATGCTCTTGATGCATAACGTACCCTTATGAATAAAAAGATGAATTTGCTATAATTAGTTGCAATTTAATGTGTTCCAACTGATAATAAATTAATATTTAAAGACTTTTTGCATAGACAATGTGTTAGTGAAAATTTAAACTTAAAATTTATCTCAGAATTTTATAATAATTAATTCACAGTTTTTTATTTAATTATATACATTATATATACATAATATAATACTAACAGCTTAACAATAAAAATTGTTATTAATAAACTAAAATAAAATTCTAAATATAAATATTTACTTTTTACAAGTAAAATTTAGCTATAAAATAGTATGTGTTACTTCATTAAAAGATTCTACATTTGCAAAACTATATTGCTAAGTGACGACCAAATCAGCCTATTCTTCATTTATTCATTGAGGATTATTAGTTCTCTATTATGATTAGCGGTAACAATGAGCTGAGTCTACTCGCGAGCCCAAGCTCAGAGCTCAGTATCAGCTTGTAAAAAAAAAAAAGCTCGAATTTTTAGGGCTCAAGCCGAGGCAGCGCTTGGCTTGAGCCTTTGTCGAGCCAAGCCGGCTCTCGGACTTTCAATTTTTTTGTTTTACTCAAATATTAAAAAAAAAATTGATAGTTCTACAAAATTAATTTAAAAACTATAAAAAGTAAATATGCAAGTTGTTGAATTTTACAAACTGAGTGATCATTAATTTATACTAAAAAAATAATTATTCAAGTGATTTAAAAAGGCAGGCAACGTGAGCCGACATACGAGTTTACCCGTATTTGGGCTTGTGTGCCTGGCTGAGCTTGGGCCAAATCTCATTTTTGAGATTTGGTATGAGCAGCTCGATTCAAACATTTTTCAAGTCGAGCTACGGGCCACCCGAGTCGATGAGCTCGTTTGCCACTACTAATTGTGATTGAAAATCCAATGAAGAAATTGATGTCCTATTTAGATCTCTCTCCACTAACCCATAGGAAATTTACTTATATCTTTATCAAAGAAGCTAAGGTAAGAATTCAAAGTCGATTTAGCTTCTTTTGCAATGCGCTAGTAAAATCTCTTGGGAATTAAATGAGTATCTCCAATCGAGGACAACTTGGGGATTTAAAGACTATCTCCAATGGAGGACAATTTGGGGATTGAAAGAGTATCTCTTACAAACATATTACTGGCAAGGAGCAAACCTATAAACCCATTTGAACTTAACGCGTTTAACCTGTCCAAATAATTATCTTAGGATTGAAGAGTATCCCTCATTATGATGGACTCGAGTTGAAAGAGTATTCCGGGAACAAATTATCTTGAGAATTGAAAGAATATCCTCACGTTAATGATATCGCTTTGAAAGAGTATTCGAGGTCGGAATTCTTGGTAGTGACATAGCACTCTTATAAATGGCCTCGTATTGAAAGAATATATTTGATTAAAGAGGACACACAATTATACATGTACTAAATTTATTTCCAATATATGATACTTTAAAATATTTATGGAGCCGAAATACCAGTTATTTTCTTAGAGTTCCTTCCAATCAAGGACGGAGCAAGGAGAAAAAAAAATTGTACTGGACTAATCAATAGAATAAAAAATTCTATAACAAATTAATATATAGGCTTACCCAGTGTTGCCCCTCCCTTCGTCCCTACTTCCAACACAAATGCCTCAGTATCAACGAGATTCCACCTATTTCAGAAAATAGGCAAAGGTTAGGGGATACTGGGCCAATTGTTGTCTGAAATTTGATTATCTCAATTGAAAGAACAAATAAAATAAATTAGAAAATGAAATGCAGTAGATGAAGCGATATGCTTAAACAAATTTCACCCCCTAATAAAGTGCAAATGAGATTATGAACGTCTGTATCTCAAGATACAACGCTCATTTCAAAGTCGATACTGCACAATACCAACCTAACGGTCGAACCAAAATATGATCGTACTCGAACGGAATGACCACGAATATATATGAAGAATTTTGGAGAGAGAGAGTGATTTTAGAAATCAATTGAACTTTTAATTGATTTGGTGT
>CAIGRP010009304.1:0-21026 GCA_903798385.1 Fraxinus cuspidata | reverse complement strand
ACCTTGGAGCTTTCAAACCATTAATTGAAATATATCATGCATCGAGTGCACCGAGGACGTCGCCAAAACAAATAGGGGAGAATATCAAGGACTGCAGCTTTACCTAGCCCCTTTACCCTTGACCTAGCCCCTTGACCGACATTGTAAATATTAGTTTAGTTTGAGTTATACTTTCATTTCTATTGTAATAGTTTATTTTATTTGTAAAATAGCTTTGATATTTGTAAACGTTTAGTATGATTCCTTGTCATTTAAATGTCTACTCCTATCACTTAAATTTTTCTTCCGTAAGCTATAATAGGGCATATTAGTCATTTAAAAATCGTTCAAGCTTACTGGTGTTCGCTCCCTGCACCAGTCATTGTTATTTCCTACTTTTATCAATTGTAATTTTCCGTTTCATCAATCAATGATCAATTTACATTCAAAGCATCTAAATTCTCTAGTGCAAGCTTTCTACAAATCGTAATCATATTTTTCTTCGTCCCGAAATGACCGAAAAAAGGCGAAAGGTAGTCTAGCAGAATAAATTACTGCCGCACGATATCTCTTTTTATACTAAGAAGAAAGGCACCCCTTGAAACTGTGGGTCACAGAAGTTTGCAAACCACGGTTGATTGCAGCCAATCGTAATCATTTTTGTTGTTGTGTTAGGATAAATAAAAATATTTAAAATAAAAAGGTTTTTTGCTAAACAATAATTAAATGTGCCTAGATAATAAATGAATCTTACTATTATAAGTCATGCAATATCTAAAATCTAAGAGTTAAGGGTTAGAAAAATGGGTTACTTATTATTAAGTTCTTGGTTTATAGCCCAAAGCTAGACTTTGGCCAGGCATTAATCATGGTGCTTCAAATAGGAATGTTGCGATCTTGCACTCATCATTTTGCTCTCCAAACTTTGAATTTTTTCGTTCTCATCTCTATCAAAAATTCCCTAGATTTAGTTTTTCTCTTCTAATAGCTTTGCTGAATAGATAGATCATCCTCATCAACACTGTTACAGTTCTCACATTCTGGATGTTACTTGGATGGAGTGTGTAATTGAAATTTTCTTGCTCATCCTCCACCCTCAAGGTAAGCACTCCTTTTTCCATGTTAATCAAGGTTTGATCAATAGTTAAGAATGGTCGACCTAGGAACCCTTCTTCTGTCTAGAAAAATGAAGTTTGTCGAAATCTAGCTTTAATGAGCATATCCTTTACTCTTGGATGTTTGATGCTCCTATTGGCCAGCTGTAATGATAATGTTGTTTCTTTCACTTCTCCGAGACCTAATTTCCTGTATACATACGAAAGCATTAAATTAATACTCACACCTGATCACGTAACGCATAAAATAAGAAGCTTCTCAAAACGAAATCGGTAAAATGAAACTCATTGGATCCTTGAATTTGGGAGGTAATTTAATTTTCAGTCTTGCATTGTTCTCTTATGTCAATACCTCAAATTCAAACTCTGGAATTTTTCTTTGATATCATGTCTTTCAAGAACCTTGCAAAACTTGGAATATGTCTCATTGCATCGATGAATGGTATGTTGATATGGAGCTTCTTTAGCACGTCTAGGAACTTCGTATATTGATGGTGTAACCTGTATTTCTTCAACCTTCATAGAAACGGGATGATAGGTTCACATTCTCTGACATAAGCGACCACCTTAGCCCGTGGGTTATCTAAATTCTCTTTCAAATCTTCCTTCGATTGCAGGATGTCTATTTGCTTATTTGGATTAGTTTCTATGTTGCTAGATAAGGCTCCTTGTTGTCTTTCAGAGATAGCATGGGCCAACTGACCTATTTGACTTCCCAACCCTTTAATGGCTGTCAAATGACTTCATAAAGTTGTTTCAGTTTTTACCATGTATTGGTCAATCTTCTATACAATTTTACCCAGTATATCCTCTAGAGAAGCTCTCTTTTCTTGTTGTTGGAAACTGGGGGAGACTGTTGATGATTATTTTGACTGTTGTATATATATATATAGGTTATATTGCTGACGTTAATAGTTTTGTGCATAGTTCACTTCCTCTGTCTTGTGATACAATCTGGCATTCCCACTATTGTGAGCTCCCCACAAATACTATAAATCAAAAAAAAAAAAAATTTGCACTGCATTTGAAGATTTTTTTTATGGACAATAATCTATTACCTTATTTTCCAAAGAAGATATTTGTACTGATAGCTTGGTGATGGCATCTATTTCATGAATACCTTATGGCATTTTGTATGTGGCTCTTTCGGAAGGCACAATGCATTGTTGGATAGCAATGTCTTATATAATTCCTCAACTTCATTGGGTGACTTCAACGTGATAAATCCATTTGAAGGTGCATCTACTAATGTACAATATTCTAGGTTCAATTTGGTGTAGAAGTATTAAACTTGTGATGATTTCTTAATATCGCAGTTAGGACATTCTCTCATCATGTCCTTGGACTTTTCATATGCTTCATGAAAACTCTCTAAATCATCTTACTGAAATGTGAAGATCTCGTGTCATAATTCAGTTACCTTCGACGATGGAAAATACCTCGTAAAGAACTTATGTACAAGATCATCTTAAGTCCTAATGCTTCCCCCGTAGGGAATCCAACAATTCTCTTGCTCCATCACGATGTGTATGCGGGAAGAGTCTCGATTTGATCATTTTATCGGATACTCCATGAAAATCTTAATTTTGGTAGATGTCCAAGAAGCATGAGACATGATTATTTGGATTCTCGTAAGACTTTCCATAAAAATATAATACATTCTAGAACAGTATAATGATGTTGGTCTTTAGTTGAAAGTTCAGTTGCAGAAATGTAGGATAGACAATGCTTGACAGGTTTTGGTATAACATGTGGTGTGATAAATTGCTCAAGTGGTAGAAAATCGTCATCAACTTCAACCGTCTATTTAACATGTATCGGCTGCAATGCTATGTTCTGTTTTGTCATGAGACTCTATTGCTTTTGCTTAATTCTCTTTTAGAAAGTGCATTCGATTTTCTGATTAAGGGTTATGAGATAACCTTCTCTCAAACTTCGCATACAAGAAAACTTGAAAAAACAAAAGAATAGAATGACAATTTAAATCAAATCTAGAATTAATTAATAAAAACTAAAACAAATAAAGTGGTCATCGACAATGATGCCAAAACTTGTTCTTGTAATTCCGCAAGTATTCGGATCATGACATGTAGTAAAAAGAATTTTTAGGTCCATATATCGTCCTACAAAGATTATTATTTATCATAGATTTTCAAAGTATCCTATCTTCAATATAAATTAAAGTGGTATCCAATAATCAATTCAAAATGTGTTTTGTAACTAAACTTAAATGAAATTAAGCGTCCGTTTGGCCCCCATTATTCTCTCGTTATAATGAGAAGTTGATTTTGGAATAATTTTCTGGAGAATGTGTGGTTAAAAATGAAGGAAAAATTTTGGATTTACTTGTAATATTATTTTGTTGGAGAATATGTTATTAATAAGAAGAGAGTAAAAATGAATTATATTTAATACGGCCAAACAAAAGCTAACTAAGTAAATCTACTTATTTACGATTGAGTAGATTATGAGATTAGGTAATCAGGATTTCCAATTTCACTTAAGATGTTTAACATTCATCTAACTCTAATTCATTGAGCCCCTTTTCATACGTGCCGATAGTCGAATTAAACTATAGTAGCTAGTGATCTCTTTTGAGTAACACTAATTTTATTCATATGCCCGAATTTACTCTATCTCTATATAAATTTATACACATATGAACGCCTTAATCTACAAGAACTCTATATAGATTGCATAATCTATAATTATCTTTCGATTTTTTAATAGCTATATTATTTATTGCAAGAGTTAGAATCATATATCAGCTCTCGATCTCAATATTATCCCCAAATTAATCAATTGTTGCTTCAAAAATTGAAGCATCAGACACACAATAAATAATTATCAGGTATTAAAGTAGCATGAAGTCTTGAAATTAAAAAATATATATATTAAAAATCCTAAACTACATCGTCATCGTAATATAAAAAGTATTTAGTTACTCATAATGTCGTAATAAAACAAATTAAGGTTAAAAGACATCACCGGGCTTATTAATCACAATAAAAAATTTAAAAATCAAGTATGAGCAACTGTTGATTTTCTCTATATGAATACCAATAAAGGTTCTTCGTTCTGTTCCTTGCGTATTATAAATTTCTCTGCAATTAGACGAATGAACTTGATTAATTTCAAAATTCTTGTACAGTTATCAATGGAATTATGAGCAAAATTCTGGAGTTATTTCTCCCCATTTTTTTGCTTTCTCTCAGCGTCTGTCGTTTCGTGTCGTATTTTGCGAGACTTTTATCTTATTGTTACCATAAACTTGTTCCATTCCAAAAAAAAAAAAGTCTTATTCCTTGGTGAATTTCATTCCCATTCCAATTAGTCCAAGGTCCAATTTGATTCTAATTACACTTCTTTCCTGCCATTAACTTATGGTATAATTGCATTCACTGCTTCAAATTTTTGAAAGCATGCAATTCAATCCTTGGATTTCTGAAGTGTGGAATTTGATCCCAAAGGTGCATATATTAACCAATTTCATCCTTCTTGATTGATATTTGCTCTGATCTTGGGTTTTCTCCCAACTTAATCCAAAATTACAAGTAGATTCACAACAATACTAACAAAAGCCACTTTTTGTATCTTAGACAAGTGTAATTTTTTTGAACTTGCAACTTTTTTTCCGTTTCTCATAGATGGCGTCAATTTGTTGAAATAGTTATCAACAAATTATTTGATTTTCTCATCTTAAACTCATTGTTTCTATGTTCAAGTAGGAGCAAAAAAATACAAAGAAGAAATTAACCACATCATTGGGTTTAATTACAATATAAAGAGAGAGAAACCAAAGCAATTGAGAAGTTTCAATTCCATTAGCGAAATAACTCACTAAAATGTTCAGTCTGAAAAAACTTTCTAAGCACATATAATAAAACATTAAATGCAGAAAATAAACAAAATTCATGTTCTCATTTCATCTCGGTGTCACTTTGAGAAGTTTATCAACCAAAACTTTACTAGTTAAGTATAGTTAGGAATCAAAAATGCCTGTCAAAGTATAGTGAGCAATTAAAGACACCTAGCTTACGTAGATTGTCTCTCTTCCGTGTTTTGGCATCTACTGGTTATGGAATGACAGCTGTGAAATCCACTTACCAGGTTAGCTATTCTGTTATAGGCACGAAACGAAAGAAATTCTAGTTAGTAACATACGACCCTTCGAAAAGTTTAGTGATCAAAATTCGACATCTTAAAGTGTAGTGAGCGAAAGATGCCAATCTCGATGGATGTGTGGTTTAAAAATAGAAATTTTTTTGAGTTTATGTGTAGAATATTTTATTGTATGAAAGTGTAGTTGAAAATAAATACGTAGAAAAATGAGTTTTCAAATAATGGTTCTCAAACATGGGCTAAAGTTTAGTGACTGTTGGAACGTTAACTCATTTTTAAAGTTTTAAATCCATTTAAGCCCCTATTTGGGCGTGATTAACGCCAAAATTTAGACCGTTGGGAGTAATTTCACAGGCAAAAATATTTAATTTTTTGGTCAAATCAATCAGGCCCACATGGAAGGCGTGTGTTATCTTCAATTCATTTCAACATTGCACGTTGACCGTTTTAATCCTCATGAATATAGTTGAATTTTTTTCACTTTTGTCCTATATAAGGCCTTATATTTTGACCATTGAATAGTTATTGAAATTTTGTATTTTCTAATAGATAAGCATGTTGTTTGTTTGTGGACCCACCACCCTATGAGAACAATGTTTGGAATTTGTAAAACAAAAAAGGGCCATATATGCATGGAAGCTGTTAATTAATTTTTTTGAATTTTCGAATACAACAATCATGTCAAATTCATGCCAGACTAGTCACGTTAACAACAATGAAATCGTAATTTATGTCATTTACGTACGCACACATCTCATTATTGTTGTCCCAAATAATCGCGTAAACGATTACATTCACTTTATGGCATTTTCGGTGCATTCATTTCAGCAACAATTTCGTCATGTTCGTTTGGAAGCTCTACATTTTTAGTGTTGGGATTAGTCTCCACTCTCGTAAATGCTTCATCGACCACTCTCATATGTCGAAGGAAGTTGTGAATACCTATAATTGCTATGACAACAACAGTTTGCACTCTAAAATTGTAACTCGGCATAAGATCGAGTATGTTCTATCGACTTTTCCACACTCCAAAGGTACGTTCGATTACGATTCTGCATGACGAGTGCCTAAAGTTATATTTCTCATACGTATTTGAAAGTTTCACCTGCGACCTATCTCCTCGAATTGCCAAAAATGGTACAATATTTGAACCCCAAGTCGACGGGATAATATATCTCTGTTGGAGGTTTCATAAAATCAATATCAGGGTTATGTATAGCATAAGCCAAGATGTGGGCATCATGAGTATTCTTTGTTGTACCTACCACACAAATGTGAAACACACATTGAAATCACATGCCGCTAGCACATTTTGCATTGAAATCCCTTTGCGTCTGATAAAATTCACTCCCTCATCCCATGGTAAAATGGCTCTCATGTACCTGCTGTCAATTGCACCTATACAAATCTAAAACAATCTATGCTTGTTTGGATTTGGTCTATGATGCTCAGCACTATGATTGTAACTCGGATCTGGTCGAATTGGATGAGTAGAGAGTTTGACAAAAGCTTGAAGTAGTGTCCTATAGTTTCCAACGAATGATTGGATCGCATTTGAACATGTCTATAGCCTTTTCCATGAGCTAATATGCAAAGAAACATGCCACTTGTTCGTACACATTTATGTGTTGCCCACTGTGCAACCCTCACTCATCATGAATAAAATGTGCAAACCATCGCAACATTGCTGGATGTATTCAAAATTTTGCATAGTATTGCTAATGACTTCATTTCATAGCATCTAACATGAACATATGCCTGTTTTTCGTGAGCGGAAACCTACTAATACAACTTCTTTGTTCGCGGTAGTAATTCCTCACTGTAAGTTTGGTGGTTGAACTTTATCGAAGCCACTCAATGATGTCCTATTGTAGCTCTTCTAGCTATGTCTCTTCACCAACTTCATCTTCTGAATCAAAGTAAGGCATCAACACATAGTTGAAATTGAAATCTCCATACCAGTATTCCAATATAAAAAATGTTCAAAGGACTTGAATATAAATTTCTTGGAAAGAAGAATTATATTTTTAAGCAGACTATGGTTGCGAATGAAGAAGAAAGTCTACACGTTTGTCTCCTTTTATAGAAGATACCCCCTTCTAAACTTCTCAATGCTCAAATAATGAGAGCATGGAAGTTTAGTAGAAAAACCAAAATTGTTAGACATGTGATTGATGGAAAGTGTCTTTGTGTGTTTGTATTGCTTTTGCAGGCAACGTTTAAAAATTTGAAGAAAATGCTATCTTTTGTTGACTTTAGGCATGCATTAATATCTAAGTGAATCATACATTTGTGCATCAATAGTGACATTGCATAAATATTACTTCAAATCAAACGAAATGGATAGTGAGTACGCAAACATACAAATAATAATTTGAATAAATTGTACCAAAGGTTTTCAATTCAAATTGATGAGATGGAAAAAAAAATTCATATCACAATCACGTCTCACTACGGTTGCGATTTCTTGTACTCCAGCTCGTTCCACTCAAACCACTCGAACTTTTCAGTCGTGTGGTCCTATATTTGTAAACGAACGTCCACATCCAATTTTAAAGGTCAATTTTCTTCAAAAAATCAGCTCGTCCCCAACAACTCCTTCAGGCATGTCCTCGGGTTAAGGACAACAGGTCTGATAAAGTGATCAAGTTTGGATACGACCTTTTCACCGGTAGTGGTTGCGAGGCCAACAGAGTACGACAGTTCATGTGCTAATATTTTTTTCTTCTTTTCCTTTTTCTTGTGGCAGACCAGCTTATGTTTGTCTCCACTATGCAGTCCATAAACATGCATGCTCCTTGTTTCATTCCCCATTTTCTCAACCTCGTCACTTAAGTTGTGCTCTCCACATTGACTGGTATCTCGTCGCGGTTGTCTTCGTATCCGCTATCCTCAAACATGGTGAGTCTAGTTCTACAAAGCTTTATCGGTCTGAATGCATACTTATCACTACCGAATGCGTCCCCGAAAGAGCCTTATAACTTTGCAGTCTGTCCTTATAATCTTCGTTCTTCTATGTCGAAACCTAAAAAAAAGATCAAATAATTTGACACGGATACTTAACTCCAATTAAGATTCACAATTCCAAAACCAGCCACACGTGCTGAAATTTATGATTTGGTTAAAAACACTTTTTTCTCTTAATTCGCATGACAATATGAACTCGTTAATTGAAGTGAATAAGCATTATACGAAATGGAGGACCTAATCTCGAATTCATTTTGACGACCTCAAAATATTCAACCAAAACAATTTGTCAACAATCCAACACAACCTTATAAATTTCACTATGGTATTTAGCAAGAGGTAAAAGCTAAATTCACAAGAAAAACAATATGAAAAAATTTTACGCAGTAGGAAAATCAAGATGCTCGCAGTCATGACTTGAGTGAAAATCGAACTAATGGAAAATAATGAACTATAAACCTAATCTACAAATAGAAGAACTTGAGAATCCGTGGCAAATTCACAGGTGCAATAGAAAATTAAAGTTTTCTGCTTCGATGTAGTGCTCGAACAACTGACTTAAGATTTGCTAACGATCAGATTCACACTTCTAAGCTAATAAAGACTCCCGGACGTCTATGTCAGGATCATTGTTACACTTGATGGTGTGACCATTATTTGGAGAAGTGTCAAACAATCATGTATTGCTGATTCTACCATAGATGTTGAATATGTGGCAACTTGTAAAGCTTCTAAAAAAGTAGTGTGACTCAAAAAACTCCTAACGAACATCAAGGTGGTGCCTGTATTTGTACAGCCCTTAACATTAAACTGTAATAACAGTGGGGCAGTAGCAAATGCTATAAAAACAAGAAGCCATCAGAGAGGTAAACATATAGAACGAACGTGAAAATATCATCTCTTGAGAGAGATAGTTAGTAGAGGAGATGTGATTGTCAGAAAAATTGCTACTAGGGATAACTTCGCGTATCCATTTACCAAAAGTCCGTCGGCTAAGGTTTACGATGGACATCTACAAGGTATGGGATTAAAAGACATGACACATACACTCCAAGGCAAGTGGGAGATTTATTGGGTTGTGTACCTATATAGTATAGTTTTGCTGTTGTAAAAAAATAACAATATTCTTATATTAAATAAAATTATTTTTATTTATTTATCGCATTTATTTATTATTGAGTATGTGAACAAACGTGCATATGATCACCTTTGATGATATAAGTTGGGTACTTGCATTGAGAAATATAGTGTGACATAATTTATATTTTGATCATAAATCATTGTTCATAATCAATGTATAAGGGTTAGTACCTTGTACTAGAAGGTTGTAATGTTGTCTGATTCACTATTTAAATTTGTGATTTTTTTTTCACATAAATAGTTAAAGGTGACACTAGTACACTTAGAGTGTCACATAAATAATTAAAGGTGACATTAGTACATTTAAAGTGTATTGAACAGACCACATGTCGAGTTTCTATAGCATGACCGTGCACAAAATTAAATTCCACTTAACCGTTGCGTATTGCATCTAAATCCCTTGACAAAATTATGTATATATTTTCATGATTTTAATGGTTCTTTGATTTATCAATTGGTGAGGTCAATTTGATTGGTCAAATATCTTGATGAGTTGGGAACTTGACAATGAGTGAAGTAGAGAACATGAATTTATGTCGGGAATCGTCACCCTGAAAAATGAGTAGAGTGACTACTTAAGTATTTTATGTTGAATGGTTAAAATATGAGCTCAGCATCTAGCGACGGCTAAATTTCGACATCTGTAATTTGTTCACAAGACCGTCGAGGGAAATAGTACTTAAGTTTGTGAGAATAATTAGAGGGGCAAAAATGAGGATAAAATACATATACGACAGGACAGAAAAAATTGTTATAGATTTATTTGCTTTTGTGATCTTATAAATTCTGAGAGTTCACTCTTTTGTCTTTAGAAAAAAATAAAGACTAATAATTAGATCGGGTGGTCTAGGGTCAACTCGACAAGATCTAATTATTGGTGTTTGGATAATATATGTCCGATCAGGTCCCTATGGTAGCTCTATAAAGTATTTGAACATAATTACGGTAATTATAATAGTTTTGGACTTAATTGTAATTATAATAAAATTTGTACTTACTTGTAATTACTATAAAATTGTAAACTTAATTATAATTGTAATTGAAGTTTTAGGACTACACATGTAATTAAATGTAAACTAATTGAATTTGGATTTTAATTAACTACTACTTAGATTTTAATTAAGACTCATATTTGATATTGTAATTATTATTTTACATGGATTGAAACATCTTTATCTCTATAATTAAAGATTAGATGGACATAAAAAATCCTACAATAATATTACATAATACATAATTCCAAAGTTTTCAAATTTGGAGAGAGAAAAAAAGTGAGAAAATCATATTTTCTTATTGTCCAATCCTAATTTCTTAATTCAACTAAAAGAAGGTGACCACCCACCGGTGCAATCTTGACTTTGGAGAATACCATAGAAGACTTAGAGGTTTGAAGCATCAAGTTCTTGCAATTAAAAGTTAGAAGCTCGTAATTCAAAATGCTAAAAGTTCGTGATTCAATATTAATTCAAGAATTAATCATCGAATTTAGGTGACAACTGGAATCATTTATTCTTGATATAACACACATGTGAACATGTAGATGATCTTGTTTATTGAATTAAATAATTTTTCTAATTTCTAAATAATTCTGCTTTCACATTCCAACAAATGGTATCAGAGCAATCTAGATCGTTCACATGTTTGTTATTTCTAAATCTTGATTACATGTTCTAGNTAAATAATTCTGCTTTCACATTCCAACAAATGGTATCAGAGCAATCTAGATCGTTCACATGTTTGTTATTTCTAAATCTTGATTACATGTTCTAGTTTAGCGATGTCTAGGAATATTTACTAGGTTAGTACCATGTTAAGAAATATAGGGTTATTTTGTTTTATTGTTTATTAAGGGTAGAACAGTCTTTTTAGTTTCCTTTATTCAATTAAGTTAAATAACCTTTTTTTCTTGAGCTTGCAAACATATCCAGAATCATGTGAAACACCGGGAGGGGGCGCCATATAAACTTCTTCTTGAAGATTTCCATTTAAGAAGGCATTTTTAACAAATTATTTGTATTGGAGAAGACGACGAGAGACCATCCAAGTGGTAGATTAATGGGTCGACCCATGTTGCATGGGTCAATTACCGTCGTCTATTTTGTTAATACATCGGTAGATCTACTGGACGAGGATAAGATGGGACTCTGGGGCAATGTCCTCTTCCTTGATGTATTAGCATGGCCCAGTATCATTTGATTTTTCTTTGGATTGTTTAACATGTTATCAGAGCTAAGTTTCATGGGATAAGGCTTAATCTCAAGGTTTAACATGGTATCAGATCTACTGGTTTTCCTTATTTTTCCACTTCAGGGCGAAGCATCCTTCAGTCGTACGTCCATGATCTCGATGAAAGTCGCAATACTTAATTTTATCATGGGCTTAGGGAGGAGCCCTTAGTCTAGGAGGCCACTTCAACTCTTTAAGATCTTTGATCTCCATCAAAATGTTAGACCTCGTGCTATTTAAACGAGTGAAGGATGTTGGAGGGGGATCTTGTCTTGGCTTGCTTCGAAAAGGATCCAGACGCTGATTAAACTCATGGGGCCTCCTGAGATCGGGCTTCTTTAGTGGCGGGGCATCTCTCCTTGGGAACATGGTCTCCTCCATGTTGATATATTTATCAGCTCGGGTAAGTAAGTCGGTTATTAACTTGGGAGGGGTCTTCGAAAGACACATTTTAAACGTTTCACATCTCACAGCATATGTTAGAGTAGATACGGTAGCTGTGATATGTAAGTTGGGGATCAGAAGTGTTTCCTTATTAAATGTTGTCATGAAATTGCAAAGTGTCTCGTTGGGTCCCTAATGCATCTGTATGAGTGCCGCGGCTGTCTTTCTAATACGTTTACTACTTGCAAAGAAGGTGGAGAACTTGTCAGCCAAGTCCGAAAAAGAAGATATGGAGTTGGACTAAAATGTGGAGAACCAAGACTTGGCTGCGTTTGTGAGTGTCTAAGGAAAGGCTTTGCACATTACAGTATCGGTGCGACTTGTAAGTTCATAATATCTGTTTATATGTTGAGATGGTTGATAGGGTCGGTTGTCCCATCATACTTTTTCACCCGAGGGTACTTAAACTAATCCGGTAGGGGGTATGCAAGACTTCCGGGATGAAAGACGTGTTGAGGTAAACCCTGTTGCTGCTAGGACTTCTGAAGTATACGAGTTGTGATTCCCTCCTGAATTATTCTTGCCAGGTCAACAGAGTCAATAGTAATTGATCTCGACCCTAAGGGCATATATGGTACATCTGAGGTTCCAGCATCTCTATGGCATACCAGTTGTGATTCCCTCCTGAATTATTCTTGCCAGGTCAACAGAGTCAATAGTAATTGATCTCGAACCTAAGGGCATATATGGTACATCTGAGGTTCCGGCATCTCTATGGCTGGAGCCAGGAGCCCGATCATTTGCCATGAGACCACTCTGCGAGGATGGTACTGGGGGTGTACTTCGCTAATGTAGTAGCTGAGTTAGCTTGGCTACTTATTGGTGGATTTCCTCAAACGCTCCAAGAGCGACTACTGCTGACGGGTGTGGTGGTTCTCCTGATAATATCTCCCAAGGGCACGGATGGTCCCCGGTAGGGGGCTGGTTGGGAGCAAACGAGCTTGCTGGAAGATGTCCTAAACATGTGTTAACCATGGCTTCTGGTACGGTGCCAATGATGCTACAAAACCTTGCACCTGAATGAACTGGAACCGTATGATTGGACTCCGTACGATCTAGTCTTCAATACCTGAAACAAATGAGTCGATGTCTGTCCTCGTCGCCCCTCTGATACTTAAGTTAGAAAGAGGAATTGTGTTTAAGATTGAATGATGAAATACTAATGAAAAATGTACTTGAATAATGAGGCTAGGTTATGTATTTATAGACATTGGAGGTGGAGTCCTAAAAGGACTCAACTTCGTGTAATCCTTATCTTATCTTTTTTATTTTAAGTGTTTGTGTTATGTTAGAAGTGCAAGATTTGAGTTAGAGTCGAAGTTGTAATAGATTGGAAGTTAGAGTGAAGATATGATTACTGTTTCCTGAAGATGTGAGATAAGGTCAAGGAGGCTAGACGAAAGTTATGGCCCGACATCATCATGAACCCGAGCTGACACGTGCCTATTTGGAGTTCGTTCAGTTCGGGGAATGTGGTCGAGATTGGGCTTGTAGTTTTATGACATGTCAGATCGCATTCATCATCAAAAATAAATTGGTAATACTAAATGCAATACTTTGGTTCCTGAATTCTAAAAACAGGTAAGCTAGTTTTAACAATAGTAATTGGCTGAGATATTATGTTCGGGCTTTATAACCCCGTAGAAAGTGGTGGCATGGTCCAGAGTTCAAAGAACAAAGAAGGTCCACAGTTCATCGAACATGGAAGGTTCTCCGCAATATCCATTAGTTTAGGACCTCGCCGGCAAAAGAAACAATTGGCTACTTCTTTTCGAACAGATGATTTGCAATTAATTAAGCATTGGTATATCTCCGAATCTTTAGGGAATTTTACCAAGAAAGAGATTACACATCTCAGATTAGGACTCGTCCGCTATGCAGGCCATATTTGGCTTCATGTTTGCTGGAATCAACTACATCAATATTGGCAAGGATTACGTCAGTTTGTCATCACCTATCTACTAGCAATCAAGCCAAATATAAAGAAAAAGGAGTTTGTATTACAAAATAGAAAAACCGGATTCCTGGAAAGTAAGATCGATGGATACAATGATAGATTTTGTTTTTCGTCTTCTGTTTTGCTTGATTCTAGTCACCATGTGGTGTTGGTACAAACGCGGAAAGGGACTATGCCCAAATTGTTTTTGTTACTGCCAATCACAGATTTCGAAGATTAAAATTGACATTTCTTAACTTTTTCGATGCTTCATCATTTTCTTTTTGGATATTTTGAACCATTCAATCTTGAATTTGACAATTAAGTAAAATTTTGTCCTGGTTCTGTAGTTCTGTTTGGTGCTGACAAAATTTTGTTCGATCTCCTTGGAGACTGCTCCTTGTTGCTGTCAAATGCATTTACCGGGTAATTTCTTCCCCTATCAATTTGTTGATTTTTATTTGTCTTTTTGAGTTTACCGCCATTCATCTGAGTAAGTCTTGATTTAGAAGGTGTTTGATTGTGATCATAGGAACTGTATACTCGTGAAGATACTATCAATCTATCATTCGTATTAGATAGGTGATGACAAATTGATGTAATCATAGACAATATTGATGTAGTAGATTCCAGCAAACATCAAATGAAGCCAAATATGGCCTGCATAGCGGACAAGTCCTAATCTGAGATGTGTAAGCTCTTTTTTGTTAAAATTCCCTAAAGATTCTGATATATACCAATGCTTAATTAATTACAGATCATCTATTCGACAAGAAGTAAGCCTATTGTTTATTTGGCCAGCGAGGTCCTAAACTAATGGAAATTGCGGAGAACCTTCCAATGTTCAATGAACTTTGGACCTTCTTTGTTCTTTGAACTCTGGATCATGCCTTACCACTTTCTAGGGGGTTATAAAGCCTGAACAGAACTTTGGACCTTCTTTGCATCTTTAATTGCACATCATCTATTCAAATATATGTACCTGTATTAGATTTCACGAACTGTACATCAACTGCTCTGGAAAAATGAGCTTTATGTTACATCAATTCTTAATTACCATCCTCTTGCTTCCTACCTTGAGCACTACACAAAGTTCTACCAACGGCACTATTGATTTTCAAATTGGTGT
The DNA here is from genome assembly GCA_903798385.1 of Fraxinus cuspidata. Lineage (NCBI taxonomy): Eukaryota > Viridiplantae > Streptophyta > Magnoliopsida > Lamiales > Oleaceae > Fraxinus > Fraxinus cuspidata. The sequence goes on along the minus strand of CAIGRP010009304.1, from coordinate 5,968 downwards.
GATTCTTGATTTGAATTCACTGGTAGGGCGTATAGGACTGATGGGCATGTCCATGGCTCTTTCTGATTTTTATTCATTTCATAGCAACTATAAAACAAGGTTGGCTCTCCATATCAAGGATTCGAAAGAAAGTGTTATTGACGCTGCTGATGCTGGTATGTTTCCACTTTTCCATCATCATAGATGTATCCATGTTCCCAAATGAACGCCCAAAGTTAAAAATAAATATAGAGTTACCTATCCTTCAAAATCATAGTTCCTACTTTCATGTTATCTCTTCCAATCCCGTGCATGAAGAGAAGAGGAAGGATCAATGTATAGTCTTTCCAAGTATAAGAGGAAATATAATGATTCCTGTCATGCGCCCTGTATCTACAATTACAAAGCAAAAATAGTCATTTGAATAAGCACATAAAAAATCACTAGGCCATACCAAAATTTCTGTCTCCATAAAAAGATAATCAAGCTATTTTGACTGCTGTCACTAACTTGTTCCTACTCTAAAATGATCGATGCAGCTATTGATTTGCTGCGAGATGTTGAAGTGGATGCTATCATTGGTCCTCAAAAATCTACACAGGTCAACTTTGTGATGGATATTGGTGATAGAGCTCATGTACCAATTAATTCTTTCTCTGCCACAAGCCCTTCTCTCATTCCTCGAACCCGTTATTTTGTTCGGACAGCACAAAGTGATGCCTATCAGGTTGAGGCAATTGCTTCCATAGTTAAAGCTTTCCAGTGGAGTCAGGTTGTTATCATTTCTGAAGACACTGAATATGGTACTGGCGTTATTCCTTACTTAGCTAATGCATTACAAGATGTCAATGCCAGAATTTCATATAGAAGTCTGTTTCCAAAATCAGCCACTGATGATTGTATATGCAAAGAACTACAAAAAATGATGACTATGCAGACAAGAGTGTTTGTGGTGCACATGTCAGAGCGTCTTGGTGCCAGGCTTTTTCTAAAAGCAAAAGAGATTGGAATGATGAGCAACGGCTATGCCTGGATTGTTACCAGTGGCTTGACAGATCTATACAGTTTGATGACCTCGAATGTTGTTGAAGCCATGCAAGGTGTTTTGGGTGTAATGCCTTTAATCCGAAAATCTAAAGAGCTCGACGAATTCGCTACTAGATGGAAAATGATGTTTTCTCAGGATAATGATATCAAACCCGCACATCCAAGTATTTATGGCCTTTGGGCATATGATACCCTGTGTGCTCTTGCAATGGCAGCAGAAAAAGTTGGTAATAGGTTGCCAAATGCTGCCGATGTCAATTCATCATCTGTATTTAACTTACCAATATCTGGAACGGGTCGTGAACTTCTCAATGAAATGTTAGAAATAAATTTCTATGGCCTTGCAGGAAAGTTTTCTCTTACTAATGGACAACTAGAGCGGACGCCATATCAAATAGTTAATGTTGTTGGAAACGGTGACAGAGAGGTAGGAGTTTGGACACCGACCCACGGAATTTCTAGGGAACTGAATCTGACCGTCTCTAGTTCTTACTCAATCTCAAAGAAAAATCTTGGGGATATCACTTGGCCAGGGGGCTCGGAAATAGTTCCCAAAGGTTGGGAATTTCCAGTTAGTGGTAATAAGCTAAGGATCGGAGTGCCACAAAAATCCGGTTTTAATGAGTTTCTGAAAGTGGTGAAGGATCCTCAAACTAATTTTACCGAAGTTAGTGGATACTTTAAGGACGTGTTCGATGCGGTCATGGCAGCATTACCATATGATGTGCCATATGAATACGTTATATATCCCTTTGAAAAATCTGATGGTTCAAGTTTCGGGAGTTATGACGATCTCACATATCAAGTTTCTGTTCAGGTTAATCATACATTAATTTGTTGTTCTTACAAGTTATAACAACACAGTTCTCTTTTAATCTGCAAAAACTGTCTTTAAAGTGATTTTAGTTTCTCTTTTCTTTCATGATAGGAGAATTACGATGCTGCTCTTGGGGACATAACAATTACTGCCAACCGATCAACTTACGTGGATTTCAGTTTGCCATATGCAGAAGGAGGAGTTATTAGTGTCGTGCCAATTAAGTATGAGGATCCAAATGATAAGTGGACTTTTTTAGAGCCCCTGACTAAAGAACTGTGGATAGTGTCCGCTGCATTTTATATCTTTACTGGTCTTTCAATTTGGATCCTGGGGAAAATGGTTGGCACCAGTTCCAGGGGTACCGCGGGTCAACATGCTGGCATGATTTGTTATTTTCCCTTATTCCCTGGTGATCTATCTTCTCCTCTTCTCTTTGAACAGATTATGCTTATCATTACAATTTCTGGCTCATAAAATGAACTTTCTTGACCTTGTGCCACCTGTAGGACAAGGAATTGAAGGCACTTTAATTTGTCTGATTTTGGTGGGTTGGGCATTGGTTGCTTGTTTGCTGATGTCGACTTACACTGCTAGCTTATCATCAAGATTAACAGTGCAAAGGCTTCAACCAACTGTAGCAGATGTGAAGGAACTTATTAAGAGTGGAGATCACATCGGGTGTCAACAAGGATCCTTTCTTGTTGGTTTCTTGAAAGGTTTAGGATTTGAAGAATCAAAAATCAGGACATATAAGAGTACCAAGGATTGCCATGAAGCTTTATCAAAGGGGAGTAGCAATGGAGGTATATCGGCCTATTATGACGTTATGCCTCACATAATGCTTTTCTTATCTCAATTTTGTGGGAAATACATGGTATCTGGCCCTACCTATCGAACAGATGGATTTGGTTTCGTAAGTATTTTCCTTTCATCGTACTGTTCTTGTCCTATGTGGGTCGTGTAAACTCATCATCTCATATTTGCTTAAAATCAACAGGTTTTTCCTAAAAGCTCGCCATTAATTGCCGATGTCTCTCGTGCAATAATTCAATTGATCGAAAATGGTAATATTTCAGATATTCGTGAACTGGAGTCCGTTAAACAAGCATGTGCAGCACCAGAAACTGCCATCAACTCAAGCAGCGTTACGTTGAGAACCTTTCAAGTGCTCTTTGGCATCACAGCAGGTGTTACTTTGTCATGCCTCGGTGTTTCCTTGATCATCTACCTTTACCCGGATGCAAATCAAATCATCTCAAATTTTATTGTCAACATCAGTTCAAAAATTCAAGCATTATTCAGAAAATTTAAGCAATTCTCCACATCTTTACCTCCTCGACTGAGACAATTTTTCGTTTGAGCATAATTGTCCCCATTTCATCTTCATAAGATTAATTCCACCTCGGATTTCATACCTGCTATTTAGCCACCTTGTAAGACAACGATGATAAAAATGTCACCTTTGTTGGTTTTCCAGGATTCTCAATTATCAACCTATTCAAAAGTTCAAAAAGGAGTTCTCATTCAGGAGTCCATGTGTTTAAACACAAGTACACCAGTGTAACTACTTGATTGGTATTCACAATATTCCCAAGATTGTATACAGTTCGTACATCTTTGTTTATATGAATAAAGATTTCCTTCCAACATTCAAGCTCTGTTAATTTATTCTAATTTATTTTTACTACACAGTCATATATTCATGGGGATGTTTTCAAGTCTCACTTGTATGCATACTCGAGATTTTGGTTGAAGTATCTTATGTATGTGTTTATGGGGTGTACTTGGAATTTAGATTAGAGATATTTGAGCACCTATGGTTAAGCAAGTTTTTCTTTGCAAAACGTAACCCTTGTTTGATTCCCATTATTTTTAAAATGCATTTTTTCACATAATCATTTTTAATCACACGTTCTTCATTAAAATAATATTACATGAAAATTTAAAATTTTTTCTTATTTTTTAACCATATAATCTCTGTCAAAATACTATTCTAAAATGCATTTTGAACAATAAATGGGGGCACAAACATATGCTAGATATGTCATTTTCTTGAGTTATTAATATGTAACCCCTTATTACTTGCGCAAATGGAATGGTATCACAGGCCTTTGCTATCTCTGTTCACGCGTTCTCCTTTCCTCTAGTTAGAAAGAAACTCTTTCCACCAAATGAGTAGTTATTTTCAATTTTGACCAGTAAAACAACAATTTGTTTTAAAATTTTACCTATTTACTTATAAGCGAACATTAAGCTGAGCCAAAAACGTTGTTTAATTGTAAAAAGATTTCATATAATGGTTAAATCTCTACTTTTTAAAGACATGATTTTATTTTTCCAATTTAGACTTTTATTTTATTTATTTTTGCATAAATTTATGTGTTCCTTTGTGATTTGTGTCCTCAAGTTATTTAGTGTCATGACTTGCCTAATTTGCTGCATTGGAGGACCCTAAGCATTTATACTGACTCGCGCATACAATTTTTCAGTCAAATGTCTCTAAAAAGGGTATGATTTTGATCAACCACGAAGGTCCAGTAGAGCAGCACCAAAGAAGAATCCCAAGATAATCTCTTCTAGTTCTTCTATTCTGATTCTCCATGACTCCAGAAGATATGATTCTAGCTCCTATAATTGACACCTTAACTCTAGGAGATTACCTTTCATTGTGTATATTGAAAATCTTTCCTGTTTATAGTTGTACAGATTTAATCTATATATACGCTTGAGGCATTTCCTTTACATGGTATCAGTCAGTCGGTGAAATCCTTGCCTTCATTCAAGCTTTCATGGCCGATTCTTCTACATACTAGCTTCCGCTCAATACAATGATTCACATGTTGACCATCAAACTCACTATCACAAATTACCTCTTGTGGCATCATCAGCTTGTTCCTTTACCGGAAAGTCAGGATTTAATGGGCTACCTGGATGGGTCTTCTTCGGTACCTTCCGTTCTGATTAAACATGGTACTGCTCAGGTTCCAAATCCTATTTACAAGAAATGGAACGCTCAGGATTGGATGATACTCAGTCTTCTATATGCTACTCTCACTGAGGAATGTATGGCTGAAGTTGTGGATTGCTCTATTTCTCGTGATGCTTGGCTAGCCCTTGAAACCTCTTTTTCACACAGTTCTAAGACCCGAGAGATTCAATTAAAAGATGAACTCCTCCTGATGTAACGAGGCTCTCGTGGTGTTGCTGAATATGCTCGTTCCTTTCGCTCTCTGTGTGATCAGCTTAGTGCTATTAGCAAACCCATTGATGACATGGCTAAGGTACATTGGTTTCTATGTGGTCTTGGATCTGATCCATGTTGTCACAGTTGCCGCTGCCTTCTTTCACCAACTTGGTGCCAAAACCCTAGCCATGAGCTTTTCCCTTGGTCCCTTCATGGTGATTCATCCTCCTAGTCGGCTTTTGTTGCACAACAAGGTTCTTCTTTAGGTTTCTCTACTGGTCGTCCAATGCCTGCCTACTCTTCTTCCGCTTCTGGAAAAATTTCCAAGAATTCGGGCATTACCTGTTAGTGGTGTGGTAAAGAGAGGCACATTGCCAAGAAATGTCATAAACTTGCCAAGTTACTGAAGAAAGCCCAGGCGGATGGTTTGATTGAAGCCTTTGCTACTACTTCGGTTGGTGAACCGGCTGATTCAGAGTGGTATACGGATACTGGGGCTACTTTGCATATGACAAATGATGCTGCTGCTCTTGATAGTTCCGTTCCTTATACTAGTAATCAGCGGCTGTATGTTGGTAATGGTACTTCGATGCCTATTTCTCACATCGATTCCATTTCATCCATTGTTGCTTCTCATCCCTTACCTTTATCTAATGTTATCATTGTGCCTGGTTTTACTCAAAATCTCTTGTCAATTAGCAAACTTACTCGTGAGAACAATTTCTCAGTTACTTTCTCTTCTTCTGGTTTTACCATACGGTACTTAGCAACAAGAACGGTGGTGGCAGTAGGGCGATGTGAGAAAGGGCTCTATGTTCTTGACCGTGGCCATGCTAATTTTTTATTTAGTCTTTGTCATGTAGCACAATCCTAATGTAAATAGGATTAGGATAAAATATATATAATAAGATGTTTAGTTGTAATAAGTTTTATCTTTT
>CAIGRP010009302.1:0-15373 GCA_903798385.1 Fraxinus cuspidata | reverse complement strand
TTACTAGGGTGTATTCAAGCTTTTGCTTTTTCTATGTGTTTGTGGAACTAATCCTGTTTACACTTGACAAAATCCCCTGTTGACAATGAAAATTTCTTTAGCCAGCGAAGACGAGTAATTTATTCACACAACTCCATCTAACAATGATATGAATCCGAAATATACCTTTAAATTCACAAAATGATTGAAAATTAAATCATTGACAACCATAGAAAACATCAGTAAAACAGCGCATTTTTTCCCAACACGAAGGAACAGAAATAGTAATGTTGTCTGAATCCAAATGTACTAACTGCTAACCATTGAAAGCTAGAATTCCTGAATTAAGATTTGAAAACAAATGCATTGTCAAAATGCGTGCATACCCAACTGTTCACGTTCAGGGGTGGATCCAGGAATTTTTCGTGCACGAGCTAAAATTTAAAAGTCGATATAATAAATTCATACATAAATTAAAGTCAAATTCATTTAATTTAAAGTTGTTCCCGACGAGATTTTGAAACATAAAAATCATCTATAATAGAATCTATATCTATATTTTGAGCAGGTTCTCGTTCGATGAAGAGTGTCATACTGGCAAGTCAACAAAAATATAATTTAGTAAGCCGGCAAGACAACAAAAATAATTTATGCCGGCAAGGCAATAACAACAATAATTATGCCNTATTTTGTCGGCAAAGCAATAAGCAAATAGATGAGCAATTTGACTTACTAGGGTGTATTCAAGCTTTTGCTTTTCCTATGTGTCTGTGGAACTAATCCTGTTGACACTTGACAAAATCCCCTGTTGACAATGAAATTTTTTTTAGCCAGCGAAGACGAGTAATTTATTCACACAACTCCATCTAACAATGATATGAATCCAAAATATACCTTTAAATTCACAAAATGATTGAAAATTAAATCATTGACAACTATAGAAAACATCAGTAAAACAGCGCATTTTTTCCCAACACGAAGGAACAGAAGTAGTAATGTTGTCTGAATCCAAATGTACTAACTGCTAACCATTGAAAGCTAGAATTCCTTAATTAAGATTTGAAAACAAATGCATTGCAAAGAAGATTCACAAATAGATTTCATAATTGCGAATCAAAGATGATAGTAACATTTCATAACCAATTAACACTTATTTTAGTTATTTACATAAAACAGAGCCATAGCTGTGAAAATCGAAAATAAGAACAGAGAGAAAATGAGAAACACTCTCAAAACTAGAACCCAGAAGCAAAGTATTTCCAAAAAGGTGGGGAAAGGGAGAAAAATGCACAAAGTTTGTGAAGCGAGAAAGAGAGAGATTTCAATAGCTATCCAGAACACAGAAAACAAAGCAAAATTAACAAAAGAACAAAAGTCAGCTAAGTTTCAATCCCTAAGTGACGCAATCCATTACCAAAACTTCAATGTAACAAAAGATAAACTATAAATACACATATACATACACATTACATACGTGTATGTGCGGAGTAATGGCGAGGCCGCGAGGGACAAAGGTCGGGAGAGAGTCATGGCTGGCCGTCGGCCGGCAAATACGAGTAATGGCTACTGGAGTGGTGAGGGATACGGAGGTCGGGAGGGAGCAGGCCGACTGTCGCGAGAACTGGGTTTTGAAAATTGGGTGAAAATTGAAATTAGAAATTAGGTTTGAATAATTGGGTTTTGAATTTGGTTTGATTATTTAAGTTTTGGGCCAAAATCGTAATGGGCTTTTCAAATTTTTTTTTGGACGACCTGGACATATTACTTAATGGGCTAAACAAAAAAAAAATAAAAAATGGAGGAGGTAACTGGATCTGGGCCTTGGCGAGCACGAGCTATAGTCCGGGCCAGCTCGTGCCTGGATCTGCCCCTGATAATCAATAAATTCATCTCACTTGGTGCGGATTTAACCACAACAAGGAACAGAACAATGGGTCATGTCAAGTGGCTTGGTTCTCCTATATAGGCTTTAATAAAATGTCGACTCGCTTGGTGAGGCCTTGACCATAGCAAGAAACGGAGATTTGAAAAGTTGATTGAGCATATCTACGACACGATTGTCAAATTCATTGATGCAATTAGTATCTTTTGACCAAGGTGACCCCTAGAAGGTGCTCTACATAGAGGATGCTAATCATCTCGAAAATAAACTATAGTAAAAGGTGGCGCCTCTTCTTAAAAGAGCCATTTCTAATGAGATGCTATCACTTCGAACGAGGTGCTCAAATTACCTCTACCGATTGTTCAATCACCTCGAAAATACACTGTATTGAGAGGTGGCACCGCATCTCGAAAGTGTACTTTGCATGAGATCTCATCACTAATCATTTTGTCCAATTTTCCAATCACCTAGGAGGGTACTTGGGGTGAGGTGAAGTAGAGTGCGAACCTTGAGCAACATCCTTCCTTTTTACCAACCGATGATATGCAAAATATGATCGAGTCCAATTTTTGTCAATTAACTAAAAAGATAAAACTTCTCCACTTTCTTTTTGCCACTTCACTATTTTGTAAAAGTGTAAATTATGTACAAATAGCATTATTCTTGTGAATATACTAGTAAAATGGATTGATTAACAGAAAAGTAGATGAAAGTCATCCATTAGATAATAATCGCCTATTTTCTTAAGGTTGGGACAAAGCAGCCAGAAAAAAAGGTATGGGATGTAAGTGCAAATAAATCCAAAGTTTGGGAACATTTTTGTAATTTATCCTTTAATAATTCATTTTCGCAATTTGACCAGGACTTTTATCCCTTTGACTGGCTCGGAGTTTTCAATAGAGGACGATTCACCAACTAAAAAATAGGAATGGTATCAAACCAGCTATTATTATTAAAGATTAGAGAAAATATCATAGACATTCTCTGAAATTTATGATAATTCCATATATATCCTCCACATATTAAAATATCACACTAACCTTCCTTGTTTTTAATTTTGAGTATCACCGGGGTCATTTTTGAGTCATATACCTAAATTAACATTAAAAAAGAAAAAGATGGTCTTTTGTACAATTATATGTAATTTTTTTTCTCGTAGTAAACTATAAAAATATACATTAACGTGTTTTATACGTAGTTCGTTCGACATAGTTTAATTGTTATTATATAAATTTACTTATTTTGTTTATTAGTGATATTATTTTTCTGAATATATATTTTTAGATGAATTATATATATAGATAACAGTGTTAAATTGAACAAATTAGTTATTTACAATTACAATTAATTAAAAATGATGTCATGATAATATTTTGAAATATTGTAAAAATTAATGTATAGATTAATATAACATTTTAATATATAATATGATCATCAGTTAACAAATTTTAAAGGTGTATAATTTTATTTTATTTTTATGAATCAACATACACAAACTTTTAACTAAAATTACTTTAGTTATAAAAGTACATATTTACGTCTTGTTTTAACTTATAAATTTTTTAAATATAAATTATTATTGATGAGTTTATATTTGTTATTATTTAAATTATGCATACATAGTGCTAGAACAAATGTTTGGGATAGTCTTTGCTGTCGACAAGGTACAATGACGTTGGCCAAAATGAGGATCGAATGCTTGAGATAAATAACGACGCGACTTAAAAATGCTGCCAATAACCAACTAACCTCATAAAATAAATTTTACTTATTTCAGAAAGAATTATATTTTGGCAATATTACCATATAAACAGATATTTACCAAAAAACAAACATAGCCTATATTTTGTTTAGCTAAAAAGGTTAATTAAAATCTAAGTATTACAGAATATTACAGCATGCAAAATTCCAGTATATGATTAGCATAAATCAGGAAGTATTTACCCATATATAGTTTGCTTCAATTAGTTGTTTCATTTACCATGTATAGCTCTTAAGGTTTACATATAAATTTATATACAAATTGTTGTAAACGATTGCGTGGAATATATGATAATTATCTTCTTTCCCCATTGTCAATATTCTTCCATATCAAAATTTATTATGGCATCAGAGCGATTCCCTTCCTGAGGCCTCCTCCGACTTCACTAAGTTTTGTAAACGTTGAACCAGACCATCACAATGTCTGATTCAACATCCTCCACACCTTCACAATTGATCAACCCCTGCCGACAATCCTGGTGTTGTGCTTGTTCCTTACCTTCTTACCGGAGAGAACTACGCCGCCTAGAAACGCTCAATGTGTACGGCCCTCAATGCCAAAAACAAACTCGATTGTATTGATGGTGCTCTAAAGAAACCATCTGACATTCAACTTGCCAATCTTTTGGATCATTACAGTGATATGATCCTTTCTTGGCTCCTAAATTCCATCGACTGGCAACTTCGACATAGCTTGATTTATTGCAACAACACACCCAACTAAGATCATCTTCGTGTATTTGGATGTCTCTGTTATGCACACACTTTAAATGTTCATCGAGATAAGTTTTCTTCCCTTAGCACCTCATGCATATTTCTAGGCTACTTTCAAACCCCACATACCTATCGTGTCTATGACTTACAAAGCAAGAAGATATTTCTATCTCGTGATGTACCCTTTGTGGAATCTGTCTTTCCCTTTACTAACATCATGTTATCCAGTGATCCCACATCACCACCCACCATAGCCAATAATCCACCAGTGTTAGATATGCCACTCACCACATCAACCCCATCCCATGATTCAAATGACGCTTCTACCTCCTCTTCCCCACCAGCTTTTGAACAACACAAACCCTCACAACCAGATGATGATGGTTCTACCACTAACCCAGATACCGCTACGTTCTCAGCCTCGTCCCCGTCCCAACCATCTAGACTTCGCCACACTATCACTCGTCCTGCATATCTTCAAGATTATATTTACTCGGATCTGTCGTTGGAGGTCCCACATTCGTCACCTCATTCCCAACCTTTCTCAGGTACAGTTCACTCTTTACCTAATTTCTCTCTTATCGCCTATTTAGACCAAAACATTTTGCTTTTCTCTCTTCCGTCTCCAAAAATATTCAGGACCCTACTTTTTACTCTCAACTTGTTTGAGCCTCATTGGCAAAAGGCCACGTCTTCTGAAATTCAAGCCTTGGAAGCTTATAATATATGGACTCTTGAAAATCTCACTTCTGGTAAGAAGGCCATTGGTTGCAAATGGGTCTACAAAACAAAATTGCATGCAGATGGCTCCATTGAACGCTATAAAGCTTGTTTAGTTGCCAAGAGTTTAACTTAGGTAGGTCTTGATTATAATGATACCTTTGCTCATGTGGCTAAACTTGTTGTTGTCCATTGCCTTCTTCCCATATAGTGTTGGCAACGGGGCGGGTTCGGGGTGAGGGTGCGTCCCGCGACTTCCTGACTCCATCCCGCCCCGCCTTAGTTGGGGCGGGCGGGGTTCGAGGCGCATTTCCCACCCCATTTAGTTTTTTTTTTCAGTTAATTTTTTTTATTATTATTATTCTTGGCGGGGCGGGGCAGCCCCGTACCCCGAGACGGGGCGCCCCGCCAACCCGTTTGGGACGGGGCCTCGTCGGGGCAAGGTAAATTGTCATCCCTATTCCCATAACTGCAGCCAAACATTGAATTATTCAACGATTAGATGTTCACAATGCCTTCTTCCATGGTGATCTTGATGAGGGAGTGTACATGAAACCTCCACCCGAATATTGTCGTACGGGGGAGACACATGTATGTCGTCTTCATAAATCTCTATATGGCCTCAAACAAGTGTCTCGCCAGTGGTACTCAAAGTTATCTCATACCTCATCCTTGCAGGTTTTCGCCAATCCGCGGCAGACCATAGTCTCTTCACCAAAACCCAGGGTACAATATTTACTGCCATCCTTATCTATGTTGATGACATTTTAGTTGCTGGAAATGACCTATCTACTATCAATCCCATCAAACGGCACCTTGCACAGAGTTTCAACGTTAAGGACCTTGGTGATCTTAGATATTTTTTAGGGATTGAGGTTACTGAATCTCCTACTGGCATCTTTATAAATCAAAAGAAATATATTTTAGACATTCTTTCAGACTTTGGTCAACTTGGTTTGCCTTGCCTATTTTCCTATGGAAGAACACTGCAAACTCAACAACTCAGATGGTGACCTTATGGACAATCCCAGCTCATATCGACGATTAATTGGTTGTCTAATCTATTTGACCATTTCTCGCCCGGATATTACCTTTGCTGTCAATACTCTCAATAAGTTCATGCATGCTCTTTGCAAGCCTCATCAACATGCTGCTCATCCCTTGCCTCCTTTATTTGAAGACCATTCCTGGTTATGGTCTCTTCTTCTCATCCACTTGCAATTTTCAAATCTCTGCCTTTTGCGACTCTAATTGAGCTAGTTGTCCTCTCACACTCCGCTCTACAACTGATTTCTTCATCAAATTAGTTGACAGCCTAATCTCTTAGAGCACAAAGAAACAAACTACTGTCTCCCGCTCTTCTACTGAAGCTGAGTGTCGTATGCTGGCCACCACCACTTGAGAACTTGTTTGGCTTCGCCTGCTTCTACAAGAACTCATTGTGCCCCATCCTCGACCTATGCTCCTTCACTGTGACAATCAGGCTGCTATCCACATTCCCTGCAATCCAGTTTTCCATGAACAAACCAAACACATTGGATTAGATTGCCACCTGGTTCGTGAGAAGATTAAGTCTGGACTACTTACCCTTTCATATGTCTCAACCTCTCAATAGCAAGCTGATAGCTTTACTAAGCCTTTGGGACGTGATCCGTTTGTTTTTCTTCATTCCAAGTTGGGTATTACGGATCTCCATATTCCAACTTGAGGGGGGTATTACAAAATATTACAGCATGCAGAATTCCAATATATGATTAGCATAAATCAAGAAAGTATTTACCTATATATAGTTTGCTTCCATTTGTTGTTTCATTTACCATGTATAGCTCTAAGATTTACATATAAATGTATATACAAATTGATGTATGTGTTTATGAGAATTATCTTCTTCCCCCATTGTCAATATCCTTCCACATCAAAATTTATTAAGTAAAAAATAACAATCAATTTCAACTTTTCAATTACATATTTCATTAAGTTTTATCAAAACATATTTAAGATCTAATTTTTATTTAAATTAAATAGGACACAATTAGCAAGTATGCCCAAAACAATTGTTTATTTAAATAATCATATAATAATAATAATAATTAAAATTTGAAATATGAATAAATTCTTATGTGACTAACCAGATTAAGCCTCTGTTTGTCTTCCATTAAAAAGTGTTGTTTTGGAGCAAAAAAAAAAGAGTTTTGGAATGGTGATCTTTTAAAGAATGTGTGGTTAAAAAGTTGAATTTTTTTAAAATAAAATTTACTTGTAAAATATTTTATTACAAAAATGTGTGATTGAAAATGAGTTTGAGAAAAAAAAGAATTTTGACTTAATGGAAGACAAACATGGACTAAGTGATGCAATCATGTTATTAAGCACTTGTTTGAGCTTTATTTTAAGGGATAATTGCAGCAGCGATATCAAATTTTTTCAGTCCAAATGGATAATTTCTGTTAGTTTGACTATTAGTTGACTAAAATAATTGACTTTGACAATAATTTTGACTAATTTTAAAAGATTAAAATGGTTACTTTATATTTTTTATAATAAAATAACTAAAATTAAAAACATTTAACTTCATCTTCTCCATCTACCCCTCACGTATCCACCCCTACACCAAAACATCACTTCCACTGCTACAAGTTAGATCATCCATGGGCTTTTTTTTTCTCTGAAAATGGGTGCCGCAAAGAATTCATGTTAAGATAATTTACTGCAAGCATGACAGTCAACACTGATAACCCATAAAAATTTTGACTTTCAAGATCAATTCCACTGCATCTGTGTGTGCCTGCAGAGAAAGAGGAGCTCGTTCCATTGATAAATGCATCATTTTCTTTGCAGAAAAGAGAATTCAGATCTACATCTTCCCAAAACAAATCTTGCTCTGTTAAAAGATTAGGAAAATGAGATAGATTTCCACCATTAAAGTTGAATTTTTCACTCCCTTCTTCAAAATTTCCCCATTTTTCTTCTTCACGGTAAAGGGAATCAAGCAAGGAGGACTGTGCATTTTCTTCTCGAGTCTTCGTCTTTATTGGTTTTGTTCATTACTCATTATACAGTAAAGAAAAGTAAAGCCAACACCAACACCAACCAAGCTCATGGTCGCCATTTGTGCAGAAATCTACCTTTAATTTGTAAAATTGATTTCAGAACGTAGAATTCATTCGCTTGGTTGGTGGTGAGTACACATGTAGTTATTGATTACAGTGGAGAAGATAATAGTGGTGACGGTGGAGGAAATGGCAATGGTGGTGATGGTTTTAGGGAGGGGGTGAAGGTGAGTGTGTGTGGGGTGGATGGAGAAGATGGAGTTGATTTTTTAGTTTTAAATTTTAATTATTTGATTTTAGTAATTTTATTATAAAAAAATGTAAAATTATCATTTTAACATTTTAAAATTAGTCAAATTATATTCAAAGTCAATTATTTGGTCAAATAACGGTCAAACTAACAAAAATCATCGATTTATACTCAACTGCGACATTTTGAAAATGTTTGGTACTATGGGTGACACAATGAAAGATTTTGTATTGCGGGTGATACAACTTAAATATTTGGGTAAAAGTCTACAACTAAATAAACGATTTGGTACTACTACTATAATTATCCCCTATTTTAATGAAAAATTGGGAAAAATGAGTTTTGAAATAATAAATTTTGGGAAATGCTATATGTCCATAATTGACAAATAAAGGTCCCAGTGGGCGGTCCCAATAGGGGGCATCCATGTGTCCATTATGAACACCTTTATGGATAGCACAATTCATAACTTTTTGGAGAATATATGATTAAAAATAAGAAAATTTTTCAATTTACACGTAATATTATTTTATGGGAGAATGTATGGTAAAAATGAGTTTTGAAATTTTATTTAAAAAAAAAATGGGGGCAAACATTGCCCTTGTTTGAATCTCATTAGATAAAAAATTAAGGGGATGTTCTCTTTGTGTTTTGAGTTTTTAAATCATTTTGAGTTTTGTGTTTCGAGTGTCCATTTTGAGATTGTTAAAAATGTGTTCCTTTTGACATTTTGAAAAATTATTTTAAAAACACCAAAAACGCATTTTGAAAATTTTGACTTGATTATAACTGAAAACACTCAAAACGACAAATTTGTCATTTTGTGTATCCTTCATTAATTTTTAACTTGTTTTCAAAAACATGTTTTCGAAAATGGGAAAGAGAACGTATTTTCGCTGTTTTTGAAAATCGAAAACAGAAAACGATTTGAAAATGGTAAAGAGAACATATCCTAATTTTTCAAAACTCATTTTCAACAATACATTTTCAAATAAAATTATCTTACATGTAAATCGAAAACTTTTTCTTATTTTTTAACTCAACAATTTTCAAAAACCAATATTCAAAACCATAATTTTTTTCCTCCAAGGCGGGGTTCAAACAAGGGAATAGTTTATCGTGATTAATTTATCAATAACTTAATTAAAAAATTAAAATGATTAATGCCTGACCCACAGCGTGTCGAGAAAAGAGTAAAACTCACGCCTGTTTATTCCAGAAACTTCTAGTGATTCATGGCTTATCAAAGCATGAATTGATTATTCATATAAACCAGCCCTTATCTCGACACGTGTCCCCATTGACACGATTATCTGACGTGGCACTCAAATCTAGCTAGCAAATGATACGCCCATCAATTTTTTAATATAGCACTCACATTATTCTTTACAATATTACAAAACCACCCCTGCTTCCATTTTCTTCCGGAATTGCATCTCGCGTTGATAAAAACCAGATCGGAGAACAAAAATAAGCAAACTTTATTAATTTTCTTTTCAGCTGTTTTTCTGTGTGATTTTTTTTCTTGTTTCATTTGTTTTAACGTGGAGATGAATGGCGGTGAAGGAATAAAAGATTTGGAAGTTAATGGAAATAAAGAGAAGAAGTGTGAGGTGTTAATGTGGGGGTATTTTCCGGGAGCTTCGCAGCAACAGTCTTCGTTGACTTCACCGGTGATTGTACGGTTTCCGGAAGCTGAGGTCTCGGGGGATTCGTGGAAGGATGTTTGTGGTGGTGGTTGCGGGTTTGGTTTAGCTATTTCAGGTAATTCATCGATTTCGCTATTTTTTATCTTGGTTGTATGTAGTGAGTATATATGTTGTGATTGATTTGGATCTGTCCCTTTCAGTTGTGTGTAGTTGTATGATGATGTTTTTGAATTGTAGTTTGGTAGTCGCTGATGATTTGGTCGAGGTAATGAAAAAGTCTTCCGGTTTATTGTTGGAAATATTGAAGAGGAGAAGAAGGAGATGAAACAAGAAATGAAGAATAAAGCTCGAACATGTATGTGATATGTTGTACTAAAAACAATATTTGCTACTGTAGTATGTTTTTAGGATTTTTGACAAATAGTTTAGAGGATTGACAAGCCTTCAAGAAAGAAGCACAAAAACAAAAAACGATTCTTTCTAATCAACTTGTTGAAAACTTGAAGAAGATTTGAAGATGTATTAGAATGGGAAAAATCAAGTGTAGAAATGAATGATGAAATCTTATGTTACTTTCTTATGTTTGGAATTGAAAATCTATCGATTGATTTCTAACATTATATCCCGAAAATGTTCCAACCACTCGTGAAAAGTTGAAGACTTTCCACCAAAAGGCACCAAAAATTCAAATGAAACATCAGCCCAATGGCTAAATTTTTGAACCCCACGCACGCATGGTTATATCCTTGCGTACGCATAGTAGAAGCAAAATTGCTTCGGTTTCCTGCAGACGAGGTCTTCCGTAGACGAGGCCATTTGGCATGTGCTTACACATGGTTAAGCAAAAATCACCCAACATTTTCTTTCAATTTCATCATTAATTCATTCATATTTCAACCCAAATTTTGAACGTCAAATAATTATAATAATAATATAACATTTATTAGCCTGGAGAAGTCATCTCACGGATTCTAGAATACGAACTCTAATTGTTGAAGATTATTAATATTATTATGTTTTTTCTTTGTTTGAGGTCATTAAGTATATTAAAAGTGCATTTGATGATGATGATGATAAAATCCATTTTATGATGGTGTTAAAGTAGAACGTAGATAACAGTAATAAAAATTATAAAAAAATTAATATTATTAGATTTTGTGTTTGAAAAAAATTTCCAATGTTAAATTTTGCCCCACTGGTACGTAGTCCTGGACCCACCACTGGTTTAAGGTTAAGCCATTTAACTATCGAGTATAGACTAAATGTTTTTGTCATTATTGTAACTGTGGAAATATACTTAGAAAAAAATATTTTCTTCAATGGTATATTCATTTATACATCCCACATTCCATGATCAAATCCTGGATTTTCCGAGGACAGTACTTTGCTCTATACTTTAGATGATATTATGTGCGCACACAAACAGAATTTGGTGTGACTTCTTACTCATTTCACGAGCAGCCTCTGGAAAACTTATAACTTGGGGTTCAGCTGATGATCAAGGCCAAAGCTATTTGACATCAGGGAAGCATGAGGTAATGAAAATAACCTCTAGCTTTTAAAATAAAGTGCCCAGTATCTGGAATTGATTTTAGGATTTCTTTAATTGCTACACATATCAAGGAGACTCCAGAGCCTTACCCACTTCCAACTAATGATCCAATTCTGAAAGCTGCTGCTGGTTGGGCACATTGTGTTTCTGTTACAGGTACTGCTACATAACCTTTCCGCTGAAATTCAGTCTTTCACATTAGCTTTCAATGCAGCCACAACAAATTGTTACTTCTTAAGCATTTTGTAATCAATTAAAACCAGAATTTAAGTCTTGTTGAGTCCTCTAGTGATCTTGCTTAAGAAAAAGCTAAGAATAGTAGCTTTGGTATAGTGCTTAGCAATCTGAAGATAAAAAAAAAAAAAAACAGTTATCTAGACTCCAAAACTTAATAGCTTGATGACTTGATTATTTCAGGTAAAGGCGAAGTGTACACATGGGGTTGGAAGGAGTGTGTTCCACCTGGAAAGGTCACTTGTAGTTGGACAAGTATGAAAACCTTTGAAAGGAACAGGTCTGCAAAACAAAGTTCTACACTGACTGAGCAAGGTATCTTAGAAAGTGTATATCTTATGAGGTCTACCTTTGGCTAGAAGTGTTTGTACAAATATATCAGTACTGGATGCTAACACCTGACACTGCTTTTAATAGGGAGCCCTCGGTCTCAAGGTTCAAAATCTTCTATTGGATCACTTTCTTGTTCTGATGATAAAAATGTTGAAGACGAAAGTACAAAGAGAAGAAAAGTGTCAACTCGAGAAGAATATGAAATATCAATCCCTGCTGATGAAACACTTTCAGCGCCACCTTGTCTTGTAATCCTGGATCCACTGGTGAAAGTTACATCTGTTGCTGCTGGTGGGCGACATACATTGGCATTGTCAGGTAAATCAACTCCTTCCTGTGTGCTGCAGTGCACCAAATTAACATTTTAGGCTAGATGCTGCTACTTTGTGGTTACACATTGTAGTTTTGTAGGTCATATGAAGTACGAAGCTATGAAGATCTTTAATGTAAAGCAAGAGGTCTTTAAATGTAAAGCAAGATAGCTGATGCATCATATTTTTACCGGATTTAGATGTAGGACAGGTATGGGGTTGGGGCTATGGAGGTGATGGGCAACTAGGTTTGGGAACCCGGATAAAAACAGTGGCCTCTCCTCATCTCATTCCGTGTATCGATCCATCTTCATGCACAAAAGACGAACATGGTGTGGCTCATCAAGAAAGTGGGAGTGCAGCAGCTCAGTCTCAAAATTCTGTAGGAAATTACATAAGGGGCATTGCTTGTGGAGGCAGGCACAGTGCAGTGATAACAGGTGAGCCATGAGGATTTGTTATGTGGTAATATTGCTTTGTGGCAATTTTAGCCCGTTCCTGTTGTAAAGTCTTTCTTTATTTGTTGTCAGATGCTGGTGTGCTGATTGCTTTTGGCTGGGGTTCATACGGACAGGTGACTTCCTTATTGTACTTCATTTCTTATCCCCAGATATTTGCCTTCTCACATAGCTATAAAACTCATTCCGCATATTGCTTGCTTTATCTATTGGGTTTTGATTTAGTATTTCCTAAACATCTGACATAGTAAGACTCAGAATGGTATAATCTAGGGGATCCTTGCAGTAGTAACTTTAGAATCATATGTCAAAATTATGTAAATAACTTTTGGAATGTGTCGAAGGCAGTAATATTAGCACGTGAACTTGGAAGTAAATGCAATCTGAAGCTATGGGTTCAATTATTTTAAATCATTTTCCTAGCTATACTGAAAACAATAATAAAAATTCTATGTTGAACACAGCATAAACTTTCATATGTTGGGGAGGGAGTTCTGCCGTTTTATTACCATTATTACCAATGGTCAGGGTGCGGAAATCAAGTTGGTTTTGAGTGTGTCCTCAAATTTGTCCGTGGTTGGGTTTTCTAATAATTGAAGTAAGACCACGAACTGCAATCGTATGACACTATTTTATGCAGTGTGGACAAGGAAATAGAGAAGACATGCTGAGACCAACTTGTGTGACTTCTCTATTGGGGACTCAGATTGAAGCGGTTGCAGCTGGACTGTGGCATACTATATGCATCTGCACGGATGGTTGTGTCTATGCTTTTGGTGGAAATCAGTTTGGGCAATTGGGTTTGGGAATAAATTCTGATCGATGTGAGGTATATCCCCTGCTTATAGTCTGATATACTGGATCTGAACCTGATACGAATGCACTGTCTGTTCTTTTCTATAGAATTCATCGGAAACCATCAGTATGATGTACTATTCATTTTAGCAGTAGTGCTCTGCAACAAGGATTAGCAGGTCCCAAACTACTCAAAAGTAATTCACACTTACATCAGTTGCAGCTTCAACAACCTTCTAAAATGTTGGTTTCTAAAATTGAATCCCTTCTTCTTGAAATCAGATTACACTTTGCAGTATATATTAAAGTTGTTGCGTTATTTGGTTGATATTCTCTGCTTTATTCTAAGGAAGTTGCATATTTTGAAGATAGTGATTAAAAAGTGTACTTTGGTAATCGACAGTTTATACCTAAGCTGCTGGATGCTTCAGTTATGGAGAAGAAGAATGCCAAAGTGGTAACCTGTGGAGCTCGTCATAGTGTCATACTAACAGGTAAAATGTTATATCAGTTTGGATCTGATTTCGGGCTCCCAGCAACATTCCGAGGTACTTGAACCAGATTTTGTTGGACAGAAATGATATTATTGTACGTAGGACTAGACAATAACTAAGTTTTAAAATAATTAACTTTTGCATTTCAAAAGGTATATTTGTTAAAGTGGGCACTTGTTAAGTTTGAAAGTACCCCTTGTCAATAATAAGTAATTTTTTTACTTAAAAAAAGGAAAAAAAGTAACGTATCATGTTTTTGATAAGACTTTACCTTAAAAACCAACTTTAGCTAAGACAAACATGCTAAACTGGGCTCTGTATAGATTAGAGAATATCTATCACAACTGGCTGAGTAAGCTAAACTCAACCGGGTATTCCCTCGGTGCAATAATAGTGGCGTTCTCTCTGAATGTTTATGCAGATGATGGTAAAATATACAGCTGGGGATGGAATAAATATGGTCAGGTATGTATGATTTATGATGCATAAAGCATTCTTCTCACTTTCTACTTTCTGATATACTGTACTTCTTTTCTTTCTCTTCCAGCTCGGTTTAGGAGATACAATCGATCGAAATATCCCATCGCAAGTTCCAGTCGACAACTTCGTCCCAAAGAATATCGGTTGTGGCTGGTGGCATACTCTGTCTCTATGCGAGACAGTCTCCTGAGTTACCAAACAGCTGGTATATGTTTGTGATTGGCGTATGTTCGACCTATGGGTGCGCTGATGCTACTTAGCACTTTGAATGCCATTAATTATCACCAGAGGCATGTTTAGCATGTAGTAATCAAACAATCCATTGTTGTAACGAGACAATGTGGTTTTGCAATTAATTCAGTTAATTTCAGATAGTGGATTTGTTCCAAAATAACAACTTATATTATGTTCTGGGCCCACAATAATGTCTCTTGAACTTTGACTGTTTGAGCCCCGTTAAAAAGTTAAGGATGCATTTTGAAACAGTAGATTGATGGAGAATGTGGTGTTGGAAAAATAAGGAAGAATCTTAGGTTTGTGTGTAGTATTATTTTATTGAAGAATGTGTGGTTGAAAAGACGAGAGAAAATTATATTTTGAAAAAAATGAGAATCAAACAAGGTGTCAAGGACTGCAGCTTTACCTAAATCCATTGATTTACACATTGTAAATATTTTAATTTAATTTTAAAATAGTTGAAAATTAGAAAAT
>CAIGRP010009298.1:0-15908 GCA_903798385.1 Fraxinus cuspidata | reverse complement strand
CTTTCTTTTTTTCACAGAGCAAGAAGGTACATGCACAATGTTAAAAAAAATGGAGATATGGCACCACGAATAAAAAGTTGGGGACATGGCTGCAATATACATATTTTTGCAAGGGTCACTTTCTTGTTGGGCTTTATCTTGTCGCTATAAATACAAGTTCAAAGATGCTCTTTCGGTTCCAATTAGGCTCCAATCCTGCACCAAATTTTGAGATAAGTTTTGCACTAATTATACCAAATCTTATACATAATTGAAAATCATCTCCTACAATTACACCAAAAATTATACCAAATGAACAATGTTAAATAGTTTTCTTCTTTTTTTATTAATAATTTATTTATTTGAAAAATTATTTATTAATTTGTTTTACAAATACATAAATTACTAAATAAATAATTATGTTAAATTAACGAAAATATTAAATTCATTAATAAATATATAAATATTGTATATAAATATAAAAAAATTATTATAAATGCACATAATCATAATAACAATTATAATAATATTAATAAATTTTATTGTATTAAGAAATATATAACAACAAATGACACAAATACTCTTAATCAATTTGTTTAGAAAATGAAAACAAAGAGTAAAATTGACTTTGCACCACTTTGGTGCAAAGTTTGATTCTACATTGTAGACACTTTGCACCAAAATTTGATGCATTTTGGTGTCTTGGTGTACTCTTTGGAGATGCCCTTAGTGCAAAACAACTCCTTATGTCAATGTGTTTGTTCTTTAATTTCCACGGCTAAATCACATATTATATACCTAGAACTTGAGTTACTCCATTTAATAAAATCGACATTTTAAGACAAAATTTAAATCTCGATATAATATTGAGAGTTCTTCAGCATTTTAGTACTTGCCATCTATTGATATCACTTGCCCGGTCCAATAATATAATCGAAGAATAAAACTCACATAATTTAAATTTTATTATACAGACTTTCAATATCACTTTAATATATGTTGCAACACAAGCCCGACAAATGGGAAGTGATATCAAAATTCTCATATTCCACTTATCACAAAAAATTGTCCAAAAAATATTTACGTCTTCAATTAGATCATGCGCCAGATTCATTTATTAATTTCAATAAGTACATAACTTTTCAATAAGTTCTATAGCATTTGCTTTTAGTTGCTATTTTTATCATTTTCGAATTCTTCGCAATTTTAGTTTGTTTAAATTATGTTTTCATGTAAACCCTTATACATAAAGGGTTAATTCATCGTTTTTTATCATCTTACATTAATAAAATTTCATGAATTTATTTTTTATTTTTTTTATTTGAATGATTCAAAAATTGTATTCTCAAAATTTTCGCTTGAATTCTTTGTTCCGCACTGCGTCATCCGTCATTACATCACTCTTGTTGAGGAACATGCTCCCTGTTGCAGGGAAGAAAGGTAAAAGTATATTTAATCATATTTTTTTTGTTGTTATAAAACGACGTTTAACAGGACCACTAGTCATTGTCCTCTTTAAAAACCAAAATTAATTAGAACAGAAATAGCCTTAACTGATCACATGGCTTGTGGTTCATCCTTGGAAAAGTCATTTTGTCACCCGGCAACCCTTTTAATATTAGCTTTATGTAGCTATCCAGGGCAATTTTATACCATGAATTGCGAGTACAAAGGTTAATTGATTTGACACAGTGCACCTACCAAGAGGACTTGGTACGCTGCAATATATTGAATGGTGTATTATAATAAAGAAGATTTTAACTTTTTTTTTTTTTTTTTTGATACAAAAGAGTTTGATATGATAAACTTTTTC
Source organism: Fraxinus cuspidata (assembly GCA_903798385.1). NCBI lineage: Eukaryota > Viridiplantae > Streptophyta > Magnoliopsida > Lamiales > Oleaceae > Fraxinus > Fraxinus cuspidata. Next base: position 14,116 of record CAIGRP010009298.1, on the reverse strand, counting down.
TTAAGACACATACTTGGAAATTTCAACCATCACTGGGAAAACAAGTTTCTTTTGCTTTCGTTTTGGTCTTAATGGTTTAGTATTTCCCGATAAATGTGGGACAATTTGTAATACCCCAACTTCCAAAAATCACGATACATCGTTCCATCAAAACGATAAGTTTATTTCTTAATTTTTACTAAATTTAAGATCGATTATATAAAAATGCATATGATAAGCATTCAACTATTAATGTTGAGGTTTTTTATATTAGTTCGAAGTGATTTTATTTAGAACAATATCCATCAAGCTTCACAAAGCAAAAGTCAAAAATAAGAAGACAAAATTCCTACCCCCGAGTAAATATTCTTTGATTGCAACTAATTGTAAATCAATCGCATGTACAGCTCTTATAAGTATTTTGTCTACGAATAAAAACACACAAAGTTCAAACCGCAAAATAACTAAATATGATATAAATTATTTATTATATATAAAAATATTTTTTATATTGCTAATATCAAGTAAATTACATACAAATATTTTTTTTTTATATGAAATTTATAGATATGGTTGAAATTTTACGGGCTTCAACCATTATAAATCTGGTAGAAATTATATATTTTTTATTTAGAAAATTTTGAAAGGAGACTTGGCTCACTTACAACTTCATATTATATATATTATATATTTAAACAAATTGGAATTATGTTATTAATTATAAATCTACCAATTAAATTAAGCATGGCAATCATTTCCTCGTCCACCAATTGTTGGAACGCGATTTTTATTTTTGGACATCCTACCAACCTTTGAGTTCTTTTCCGGTAGTAGGTACCAATTTTTGAACATTTGATCTTAATCAGCGTTCTAAAAGGCGCGGCAATGTCGCTTATGCACAGTGGAAATATCAAACCAAGTAGTTGGCACCTTTTTTAGCGATTCACGGCAATTGTTGATCGCTAACGCGTGCCTAGGCGAGCATTATTATCTTCTTCTTTTTTATCTTTTTTTTTTTAACTTGTTTTACAATTTTTTAAAGTTAAAACATAAATGGTTATTTATATTTGAAACTTATCTTTCTGTAGAAAACTTTTGAAAAAATATATATAATTTCTATAAATCTGTTTTAGATATTTGATATATATTATTTTTAATTATTAATTGATTTTTTGATTGATTAAAAATTAAAATAATATTAAATAAGAAAATACATTTTTACATTTTTTTTTACGCATATGCCTCGCCTAAACTCGCTTAGCCTATAGTTTATTCTCCACGCATTGCCACACATTATGCCTCTTAGAACACTCGCCATTAATTGTAGAATAACAATTTTTAATCAATCAAAACTTGGAAAGTTGGTACATTTTCTCCAGTTGACTGTAAAAAGTCTAGTTTTCCAACAATTATAATCGATCTATTAAATATTTGTCATCAAAATTTAAATTACTAATTAATGAGCAAGTAAATAGATATGTTATGTTACAACAAGACTCGAGGTGAGAGAACTTTTTCAGCTAATAAAATATTGAATATAAGAATTACATTTGCTCAAATATTTAGTTCAACATTAAAATAAAATAAAATAAAAAATAAAAAAATCTGTGTTCGTATAGAGGGAGAGTAATTTTATAATTAGTATTTTTTACTATCGTTTACAATTGAGAAAATGATAAATACTCTTGCTGCTTATTTCCACTTAAAACGAATGGAAACATGACCAAGCATTTGCACATTAATTCATTATTTCCAGCTAATAAACTTCTTAATTCTTATTCACCCTAGATCATTTTGAACAAATAAATATATGATTTCGATATTCTCATAATTTGATCTTCCAAAAAGAATAAACGGGTCTCATTTAAAATTATGCAAAAACAGTACTATTTTCCAACAACTTCAAGGTAACATATAAACTAGATGCATAAAATTTTCATTTTATCCTAGAACTATCCATTCAATTGAGATACACTGTTAGGATATTGTTTGATCTTAGTACTTAACACTTCTAGATAAACTTAAATAAGTTTTCACAAAAAGATTAGGACTGAGCTTGGGTCATTGGAGCTTAAATTACAAGAGTTCATAGTTTAGATAGCTCCAATTAATTAAGGGTGACTTAAATAATTTACTTAATTATAGAGCTATACACAGTAAATGATATTTAGGCTTCGAAAAAAATAGCCAAAGGGATGACCAGTGACAACCACAAGCATCTCACACTCTTGCCACACATATACTTTACCTTTGTCTGGATGTTGTCTTCTAGTAAAAAGTTACTCACATACCTTTAAAGATAGAGAAGTGCAAGACGACATGAAAAGTGATGTCAAAATTTTTACAGATGACAGTTGACAGTTTTTGATTGAATAATGACCAAAAAAAGGACCAATCAAGAGGGGATCTGGTAGTAATTTCTGTTAAAGATATCCTTGGAAGGTATGTACTAGAAGAAATTTTAGTTTTAGGGAATTTTGTTTTGAAAAATCTTTTGATGACTACTTTTTATGAATTTTTTTTTAATAAAAAATCATTTTTACATTGTTTCTTCATTAAAAATTAAAAATTTTATATGCAAGATAGGGATGGTGATATTTAGAAAAAGTTTCTACATGTAAAATATACCAAAAAACTCACTTAGAATTATTTAATAGATATTATTACATATACGATAATCTTTGTTATTAAATTTGAAAAATATAATAAATTTTGTTATAAGTTTATGCATGTTTGGCACTAAAAAAAAGGAAAAGAAAAAGAAAGTTTATGCATATTATTTGGGAAGTCCACTTGAGGAGGCTAGATGGGGTCTCGTTGCCTATAAATACATGGCCCATCGACAACCTGAAGCAAAGTGGTCCATAAAAAACTTTAATAAAATTGAATAGAATTGAAATAAAGAGTCACAAATGACAACATCTACAGACGTTCATAGGAGTGAATGTCTTAAGGAGCTTCACTTGGAAGATGGTACCGTCCTTAACACTCATATAGGTAGACCTATTAATAATACTTATGCAATTAAAGCGTTTTCTAGAAATTTGTAGAAGTGTTCGTTTGAGATGACTTTTACTTCATGTAGAATAACTGCTTAAGGAAGTTACATTAATTTTTCGTTTGGAAACTAATTTCTAAAAAAGTTTCTTACTCCAGAATTGCCTATAGAGAAATCATATTGGAACAACTTTTTTCAAAAATTCTTTTAACTAGAAGAAGCACTTTTATAATATTAGTCAAATGAGTTAAAAAACAACTTTTGTATTTCAAAAACTGTTTTTTGTTTCTCGAAAAATCATTCCAAACGGCCTAAACCTATCAAAAGTTAAGTTGCTTATCATTTCCCTACTTGTTACTTATATCAAACAAATCTGCCTTCGGGACAAAAATTTCGTTGTCATACTGATCAAATAGAGCATCTAATATTCCATTGCAGGTGTCATTTGCACATATAGTCATCTTGATCTTATTTTTTACGTGCTCGTGATTGTGCCAGAGTTTCATCCTCCGTTTCTCCTGTTTTTGGCATGGTAAGAAAATATATCATATGGAGAGTTGTAAGAAAGAAACGGAGTTCATTTTCTATACTGTGATGTTTGCTCCATCATACAGTTCAGCTCCAAAAATTCATCTATATTGTCTCAAAGAGAAGAAAGAGGTTACGCCATTACAATGAATAATGTCTTAAAATTGTTAGAAAAATCTCTACAATGAGGTATGTGAAGATTTGAATTTGGAGATTGTTGGGTTTTAATTTGTTACGTGGGCTTACATATATAATTAATTGTGTATTAAATGTTATTTTATGGATAAGCTCATTTAAAGTGATCTAACAAAAATTTAAAGTTATTGGACTTTGAACATCTAAATATGGCATTGACCTAAATATATGTAGAGATCAGATTCCTTTTAATTGTATTCATGATATGCCAAAATACATATGAAAAGATATATATAAAGTTATGGTTTCCAATTAATACGTGGCTTCTTATTCTTTGTGCCATTTCATTAACACAATAATATCAAGAGAAAGCGTATTGAAAAGGAAGGTCTAAAATCCGCAATTAAGAATCAAGAACAAGCAAATAAGATTAAGAAGTCGTATGCAAGAACACGCAATTCAAGATCCAAAATCAAGATTCAGTAATCAAAAATCATTCCTAATGGATAAAGGTATGTTCCAAACTTTTAATTCTCTTTATGATTTGACTGAAAGATCTCAGCAATAAAGTTAAAAGGGATTTGGGCCAGCCAGAATCTATCAAAGAAACCGCCCTCAAAGTCAACTCTATGTTAAACCATTGAAAATAAAGAAAACAATTTAGGGTTGAAATATCTACTTTGGGTTTCTCAAATTTTGGATGTGAAGCCCTAAATTTAAAACTTTTTGGTTTTGGGGGATTTTTTTTGAACTAAGGAATCATCGAAACCTTGCATGATTGCGTTTGGGCGTTGCAGTGCTACGTTTTAGGTGCGTCGCAGCACAACCAGCGCTGCACAACACTGCAGCTCCCAGTTTTGGGCACTACGACATTGATTCTCTATTGTGAATTTTTTCTTAAACAAAAAAAAGGAGTAGCAATCAAATTCAAATCTTAGTACTAAAGTTTCTTTCAAATGTCTAATATTTTAGAAATAGATTAGCTGAAAAAATATATTACCAAAATAACATTAATAAGTGCATTTTTACACACTTATTTTACTGTCAAAATATGAAAAAATAATTGTTGATTAATATGTTGAAATATGACTTAATTCTATGCAATTTACATTTTACAGGATAACATGATGAATGTAGCGAAGTTGGGAAGAAATAAGGAAAAAAACAAAAGCGACCAAAATGAAAGAAAATAAAAGTTTAGGAACTAAATTGCATATATCCAAAAGTTGATTCGGAATGCTAAATGGGGATTTGAAAGAGTTGGAAGCTAATTAGTTGAATACAATAGGTTTTGGATGAAAAATTGGAGAAAAGAATGCAAAGAGAGCAAAAAAGTGACAATTTAAAGTTTGAGGACCAAACTGCAAATACTTAATAGTTGATTCGGACCACAGGAAGATACTTTGAAGATTGCTAAGAATTCTAGGAGACAATTAAATGTAATTGGAACTCGAAAAGGAATGGAATATGATAAAAATTTATTCAAAATCAATTTTCAATTCGCACAAGATATATTCAAAATTTTTAGCCGAAAATTGAGACCAATTTTTGGCATAGTCATCCAAATTGAAAGAAATTTGTTTCTCTCAAAGTTGTATCCATTTGAGTTATCTTTTCAACTGAATTTGAATCGTCTAAATCGGATATCGAAAGAGAAAGTTATGACCAAAATACTTACTACTGTGCGAGACAAAAAAAATCCACGCGCGAATACAACTTTTCTTATTCGATTGGAACTCTTTTGGACCAATTTGGACGTGATTTTCATCCAATTTTCGAATCCTACAAATACTTAACAGGAAAATACAAATACTTTTCTTATTCAGATGCATTTTATGCTTATAGATATTCAAGTTATTTGTAGAAATAAAGTATTCAATTATTTTCACTCTTATTAAGGTTTTAGTTTGATCTCATTAATAATAAGGTATGACCTGTTGAAAATAAATATATTTGAATCACATTGCATGTAATTACATGCTACACATCGATATATGATATATGTCTTTTGATTGTGTTGATATACATAATCATTGATGGATTTAGTTTTTATACTTATAACAAAGATTGCTTTGATCCATTAATGGATGAGATTGTTCTAAAATACTTTTGGTTATGATAGCAAAATTTTTGAACTCATAAGATTATGTAAATTTATAAGGTAACATATGTGGTCCAAGTGGAAGATTTGTTTGGATTTTAATTTTTCATGAAAGCCTACATGTGTAATTAATTGTATATTTAAGGTCATATTAAAATTAAGCCCATTTAAAGTGATCTAAAAAAGATTTAAACATATTAGACTTTGGATATCTAAATATGATATGAGCTTAAATATGTGTAGAGATCGGATTCCTTTGAGTTACATTTCATGATGTGCCGAAATATATATGGAAAGATATATAGGGTTGTGGTTCTCAATTCGTACGCGACTTCTTATTCTTTGTATCTTCTCATCAACATAAGAATATTAAGAAAAAGCGTATCGAAGAAGAAAATCTAGAACCCACAATCAAGAATAAGAAATTAAGATAAAAAAAGCCGTAAGCAAGAACGTGCAATTCAAGATCCAGTAATCAAAAATCATTCCCAATGGATCAAGGTACGTTCCGCACTTTTTATTTACTTAGTGATTTGACTAGATGATCTCAGCAATAAAGTCAAAAGGCTGTTCAAGTTCATGAGATTCAAAGTTTTAAAATCTAACATAGATGAATTCAAGATATTGCAGAAACCTGAGAGACCAAATTGAGTTTCAATGTGCATACATTACTACGTCTGTTTGCTTAAGAAGGTTTTTGCCTCCACTATGATGTATTAATGTGATAAGAGTAAGAAAATACATTGCCGAGGTACAATTGAATTAAAATATTGGTCAAGTTGTATACAAACGAAGACGCTCAAGACACAAAGGTGAATAAGCTTATATACAAGAAAGGTTTGTATTCTCTTTTTTCATAAGAAGGGTAACTGAAACCTTTATGTATTATTTATTTTAATTTTAATCAATTTAAAATTGACCCTTAATACATCCAATTAATTTGATAAATGGTAAAGCTTTGAACATGGAAGGAAAACAAAGATGAGGTAGCTTTTTGAGATGGAACTCCAATAGATATATGTATTCCAAGTGAGTCCGTCAACGATCACAATGCATAAATTTCTAATTAAAATACAATTCAGGTAAATTACAAAGACCTCTCCTGAGATTTTGATAATTTCATAAATATTACATCCATTTTTAAAATACAAAAAACCCTCCCACGCATATTGATTTTTGATTTTTCGCAAGTGTACGATAGTGCGAACAGTGATAAAGTGATGAATAAAGTATGTTTCCCACGATCACTTTGCACTTAGTCAAGGATCAATTAATCTAAGCAACTAAAATCTATTGAGTAATTTGTGAATGATTTTATTAAAATATGTGAGATGATTACTAAGATTTCGAATCCTTCTTATTAATATATTTTAATGCAAATTATTATCAGGACAATATGTATGCATTCTTGTTTATCAATATTTCTAAATTAATTAAAAGATTCTCTCGATATTAATCAAATATATCCTTTCATTTGACATTCATATATCTCTATGAAAGATGCAAACATAAAACGGGGACTCACACCGAAATTCGCAGATGAGGTATGTATGTTTGCCAGTTCATGTGAAAGATCGTGAAGTGGAAGGTGGTAAGTTCAGCTCTATTTCCTCAAGTCATGAATGGAAACTCCAATCTAGAGATGGCAAAAAAACCCGCACCGACCCGATCCGAATGGGACAAAAAAACTCGGCCCCGAACGGGTTGGCGGGGCGGGTGGGTCACGGGTTGGGTGAGGGTGCCCCGCCCCGAACCTGCCCCGTGAAGAATTTAAAAAAATAATAAAATTAATTAACTGTGAAAAAAAATAAAAAATTAACTAAAAAAAACATACACACACACAAACGGGGCGGGAAACGGGGCAAAACCCCGCCCCGAATCCACCCCGCCGTGGTGGGGCTGGGCAGGGTGGGGTGCTCCGCCCCGTTGCCAACCCTACTCCAATCCAGCATATACTACAAAACCTGTGTGAAAAATATACTCATTTTCTTCTTTTAAAAAACATATCCATGGCTTTTGATTTTTTGCCCATTTTATTGCTTCTAATGGCCTTGAAATGGTGTTATCAAATCATTTTCGGTTAAAGAGAGAGAGAGAGGAGAGATGGTTTAAAGTAGAAAGAAAATATGAGCAAATGCAATTGAAGTGCACTCAATGATGTTACTGTAGCCAATGATAACAGAACGCAAGGCGATATGAGAATATCAAGTGTTGTATGTCACTGCATAAGATATTTGGACGTTCCTGGTTCAGGATGCATAAGCGAAGGTAGGAGAAACAGACAAACCCTTGTTTCGTGGCTTATCCGATTCGAATCCGCTTGGCTCATCTTTTGAATTTTGTTGGGTTTTATTATGGCAAGTTCAGGCAATAATATGTTAGTAGTTGATCTTTCAATGGTTTCGAAATAACTTTTTGTTTGTGTCTTGCCTCCACTTTATGTTTGAAATTATTACAATTACAGATGAATTGGAGTATATGGAATGAGAGATTTTTAAAAAGTTGAGAATGAGACAATTTTATAGCGTTTTCAAAATATGAGATCCTGAAAAATATGCAGTTATATGAGCTTACAATTATGGAATGAGGTTGTATCATGTATCTTTTCTTAAATGATCTCGCTATTATAGTCGTTAATAGTCGACAACCGTCCTAACTCACCAATAATCCTGGATCAATCCCTGAAATGAAAACAAGTATTAAAACTGCTCGAATATCTATAGAAATCAGGCAAAAAATAGCGGTATATTTATATCCTCTATCGAAATTTACAATAGTTGTAATAAGTGGTATCTATTTTAATGTTTCTCTCGAAATCAATATAATTCACAAATCATTTCAATGAGTAGCCAATTAATTGAAAACATTAAATACAATAATAATCATCCAAGAAATCATAGATATTGGACGTGAAAATATTTAAATTATATTAAAAACTTCGTAATAGGGGTTCATCTACCTCTTAGTAGTTAAAAATCTAGCTTAGCATTGCAAAATTACAAGAAATTATGTTAAATTTATAGAACATCACCCGAATTTTCAATAGGTTGAGAAGATGAAGAATCTTGAATCTCTCCAATGGTTACTTGATGAATCTCTGCTTTCGCCTCCTTTTTTTTGCCCAAAAACCAAGATTAAATCTTCAATTGTACGAATTATTGCTATTACTCGTCCATTCTATCACAAAAACTATGAATTTTGCCTCATTTTGATAATAATAATTGATGAATACTAGAATTTGATATGTATATGAAAGGTTAGGTTTAAATGTTGAAGTTTGATATTTATAGTGGTGAATATATGTCAAAAATTGTGCAAAAATTGGTTTCCAAATAGAGTTTTAAGCAAATTAGGAACACTGCACCTAATTTGGCCTACACGCACGCAGGCATCTTCACCGTGCTATTTTACAAATTTGCTTTCGAGATCTTCAACACAGTGGCACGCCATATAAATTAAATTCTTTATATCACGAGTCCAACTTTTTGTTTATCTGCATTTCAATCCCCAAATTTGATTCTTGATCTGTTTAAGTCATTTTTCTTACAAATTTGATCCTTCAACTTCTAATTACATCCAATTGAACCTAGAAAATCTTTCATCTTCATTTTGTGGCCCGAATAAACTATTGAAAAGTTACAATTTAATCCCTAGGCTTTGGATTCCGCCATTTTTTGCCTTTTTCTTCCAATTTCATGTCCAATCATCGAGTTTCTCCTAATGAACAAAATATATACCAAATTAAGCTATAATTTATCAACAGAACAACGAAATATCGATATTTTAAATTTTGAATAAGTATATAAAATACATTTATCATATACTCTTTTGACCACTTTCCTTTTTCACATTTATTATAAATAGTTGTGGTAATATCTAAATACCCATGTAAACTTTCTTTCTTCTCGTGGCTTCTTTAACAATATTGTGATGCCTATCAAAAATAAAATAATGGACATTTCATTCTCACTACTAATTGTATAAAGTAAAACAACCACCATACAAGATATAATAAAATACTAAGGAAGGAAGGGATAGGTGATATTCATTTAAACTCGGTTTAATTGATCTTTCAACAATTTCATTTTTATGTCAACTCTTTGTTAAAAAAAAATGTTAACAACTAGTTATAAACTAATGTTTGTAAAATGTAATCATATTAAATATCACCTTCAATAGCAGCCGAAGCATTTTGCTCACTACTATCAAATTTCTGAGTACTCATTTGAGATATAATCACTAGAATCTCGCAATCTTGTATTCCTTGATAGAATTATTCAAATAGTTGATTTATTTGGATATTTTAGAAGGGTGTAGTAAGTATTCAATTATTGTTAAATGAACAAGATGGAAGAAACTTCATGATGGTATTTTAGGCAGTAGTACTACCATTTATACTAAAATGTAAAGGGTAGCTATATTACCTCCACGGAATTTAATTACTACGCCACGTTATAATCTCACCACAATTAAACTATAATTTCAATAAATACACCACAACAAATTCACAATTGTACTCTTAATACAACAAAAACTACAATTTAAAAAATAACTCTTAATACAATAAAAATGAAAAATGAAAAAAATATGTGGTGTACACATCTTCCATTATTTGTAAAACAATAATCTTAAAGTCCCAGTAAAGGACACTACTCCCAGCAAAGGAGAAAGCTTCAAATAGAGGCATATCCAACTGTTGATTGTCGCACCTTCACCTCTATCGAAATTTACAGCTAACAAAGTTTCTCATATCCAATTTCTTCAAACCTCCAATTATTGGTGAAACCCAGAACCCTAAAATTGAACTAGTCCCAACAAAATGCTAAATGCCAATGCTTCAAAATTCAAGGCTAGTTTGAGCAATTCCAATTTGATATATCATTATTATCATCGTTCGAATATGCTCAATACCCAGAATTGCTTAGTTATTTTTCGGATGTATGTGAAAGGGATTTGGGGTTTCAGTTTGCCAAAGATTGTATGGTGATTTGCAATGACAATGGCAAGAGTGACGGCGCATGCTACCTTCCCCTTGATTACTTGTTTATCTATTAGTGGAGGTAACTCGACATCTAATTTTATTTATTCTTTTTCATCAAATATGAAAGTAGCAAGACACTGCTACCAGTTCTCCTAAAATTTCTTGTAATTTTCTTCAACGAAAGATGGTGAAACTGCTCATGATTTGTTAGTCAATCAACTTCCTATTTTTAATAGTAAGGATTTCAACAAGTCTGAACCTTTTTGGTCAATCTAGACGCTCTGAAGCAGGCCTTCCCGATGTCCATATGAGTTTCACTCTAGTGCCCAGAGTAAGGGTTTATTTTTGTGGTGTGATTAATTAAAAGTATATTAAATCCCTAATTATGTAATTTCACTTAAGACTATTTAAGTAAATAAGAAAAATGTTAAAATTTGTGGTGCACTGAATTAATTTTATGGTGGTAATAAAACTACCCAAATGTAAAAGAAAAGTAACCATAGTAGGTATATGTTATTCAAAATTTAAAATAAGAGAGATACGTGTAAAAAAAAGAGGTGACGTATCTATAATATTGTCAAAAATCTCATAGAAGGTCCGTGCAATTTGCCTTACTATTTAAATTTGGTAGATCTCGTTAAAAGCTCTTGAAAAGTCCCATTCTAAAGCAGTCCAAACAGGAAACAAATGAGATTGGTTAATAAGTTTGGTAGATCTCATTAAAAGCGTCTCGAGCAGTCCAATTCGAAAGCAATCCAAATAGATGAGACAAACGAGATTGGCTGTCATTTGCACGAGACAGCCACCAACCCACGTCCACTTATACATCATCCCTCGTATACGTGCACATCAGGTTGGACCGCCAATGGTCCTGGATTACCTATTATTATTTACAAGAAATATAAGAAATTTAATTTCCATGCATATAATTATTGCTCTAAAAAGCATGTCTCGACGCATCATTTAGGTGTGAGGCATGGCAAAACACCAAACTTTAATAATAAGCGCGAAATTAATTGACAATTGACCACTTAATGCGTGAGTCCGCGACTAGACGCTCCTAGGCACTCTTTATTATTTTATTATTTTTTCTTTTTTTAAAAGTCTTTTATTTGACTTTAATTTCAAATTATTTCCTTTTGAAATTTCTATAATTGACTAATTGTAGGAATTAGTATTTTATAATTTTAAATGTTTGATATGTATTATTTTAATTATTAAATGATTTTTAAAATGATTAAAAATTTAAAATAATATTAAAAATAGGAAAATGTTGTTTTACACCTAGACCTTGTAAAATTTGATGTTTGACATCTTTGATATGTATTATTTTAATTATTACATGATTTTTAGAATGTTTAAAAATTTAAAATAATATTAAAAATAGGAAAATGTTGTTTTACACCTAGACCTTGTAAAATTTGATGTTTGACATCCACACCTAATCACGCTTTATACATTTTAGAACACTGCTTATAATATTAAATTCACAGGCATTTTCATTATAATAAACTTATTTAGATAACATTGGTCACGATTTCTTTTAATCTTCACATTGTGGTACAAAATTAAGATTCAAGTTTCTTGCTGATGAACTCAAAGGGGGGTTCAACAAAAGAACTTCTAAGTTATTTCGTGTTTCCTTGTAAATATTATCAATAATTATGATTTTGTTTATAAATATATTCTAGTTTAGGCTTATATATATATCAATCATGACATATTTTTCTCTGTGAATATCGAAAAGATCACCGGTCGTAAAAACTAAGCTTACAAGTCTGAATATCATGGAAAATTTGAATTTTTTTAACTAGAAAAGCCGAATCAATATTTCCATGAATATATTGTAGTCATAAAAATATTTATACCACAAATGACTAAAACTTCATGATCCATACTAGTTACACGGTGGGCATTATTCTAGCCATATGTAAAGTAGTAAATTTTATGGGTAATGACATTTGTACACCTTTTTCGTGTACACCATTATCCAACTTGTCAGATTGAATAAAAAAAATTATGTTGTTTTTAAATTGTCAATAATGTGTTATCACTGATATATATCATGATGCATATCAAGTATGATTGAAATTCTAATGCGAAGAGACTTAAAGATGTAGTAAATAGTGATGTATTATCCAACACGCGGGGAGAGTGGCCGCCCCCACAACATTTTAGGCAAATTATTCAAAGGCTCCAACTTTTAAGTTCGTTTGACTTCCATTGCCAACCTTTTTTTTTTTTTTTTTTTTTTTGTTTACTTTGTTTTTAACCTTTACAAAATACGCAAATTCATCCAAAATATATGAATTCCTAGTATTTCCAACTATTGTTCATTGGTCGACCCATTTGATCAACATATTCAAAAATTAAAAAAGGCAAAATTGTCATTCCATTAGTCTTAATTATAAATATATTAAAAAGAAGAAAAATTGGAAAAAGAAAAAAAAATTAAACAAAAATAAATAAATAAGCATACTACTTCTTCCACTCACCCACTATGCTACACCATTGCTATTGCCACTACCACCATCTTGCTATCAAACACCTAGGAGGATAAATTCTTTCGGATCACCAAAATCCATGTGGGGATTTCCACAGGTTCTGTTCACCCAAACGCGGAGGGGTTCTCTCCCCCTTGTTTTCAAATGGTGCAATGGGTGGGGTGTGGCGGTGGTGTGACGCTGGTGGCAATGGTGTGGTATTGAGGTGGGTGGAAAAAGACGATTACATATTTTTATTTTTTCAATTTTTTTGGATTTTAGAACTTTCAAAATTTTAATATTTTAGCTAAGAAAAATGACAATTCTGCCATTTTTAATTTTTGATTGTGTGGGTAAAGTGGATTGAGTACTGGAAAATGAATAGAATTCATCAAAATGGATGGATGTTGCTATTTTATAAAGGTTGAGTACAAAGTAGCCCAAAAAAAAGGTTTGGTGTGGAAGTGCAAATAAAAGCTTGTGGATCTTTGCCATAATTTACCCCAACATTTTTAATTGTTTTCTGGAGTTATAAAAAAAATTAATATATTATACATATAAATTTTTCTATTCAATATTTTTTTCGTACTCTAACTCCACCACCCTCGCACACAGCATAATATATGGTAAATGTTTCCTAAACAATGGCAAAAATTTTAAAGGTGTAAATCAAATCGAGATGGGTTGATTAAATAAAAGATTGTGACTTGTGAGATATTGAAAAAGCTATATAGCCATTTAGATTTAAAATTCTAACAAATATATTGCCATTTATACCAACAACTTCATAGCCGTTTCTTATTATTCTATCGATATTTTGAAAATTCTTTGAAATACTTGCAACTGTAGTTTCATTTCGCTTTTTAAATTCCTCATAGTATTCAATTCTCAAAATACTTCGTCATCTTGCA
>CAIGRP010009288.1:0-11729 GCA_903798385.1 Fraxinus cuspidata | reverse complement strand
AAGGAAAAAAAAAAAAAAAAGAACCGTTGGGAAAGAGGGAAAGGCGAGCGATCGAGAGACGTTGGGTTCAAATTTAAGGCGGGCATTACAAGTAGTCGTTGCGCGGTCTAGGGCTTCTATATAAGAAAATAAAAAAAGAACCGTTGGGGAAAGAGGGAAATTGAGCGAGCAATCGAGAGATAGTGTAGGTAAATTCTTGTGTTTTAATTGTTGGGTTATTGACTCGAATTATGAAATAAAAATTTGGGAGTAAAATTGCAATTTCCTTAAATGGGCCTCTGTTTGACCCATTCTCATACAACATGGACTTTATGGAATTTTACAATGTAAGAGCCCAAAAAGATTAAAAATGCAACTGGAAAGAGTTGGAAGCGAAGGCAAACAATACCATTAGATTGTCTCATGCACCCGAGGTAAAGTATAGTGTTTTAAATGAGATATCTCCTTTTAAGTTATGACAAACGTTAGAAGATTTGTATGTCTTAATCACTGAAAAATAGGTTATATTTGAAGAAGTAATATATAAGCTAAATAGCGACGAGGATTCTTATGTAATGGATCATCTATATAAATTTGAAAAGTGTATCGAGTTACTTAATATTGATGTTAAGATTGGGAATGAAGATAAAGCGATAAGTCTTAAGAAACATTGGTGACCACGTTAACCGTTGACCTCAAATTTTGGGGGATTATGGGTGTATGTTTGTATGTTTTTAGTGAGCTTTTTGTCAAAAAGAAGGAAGAAATAAGAAGTTTTCAACAATATTTTGGTCGAAAAGGCACTTCACTTCCTTGGAGATTGCTAAGATTTTCCAAAGTGTCGAAAACAAGTTTACATTTGAAGCGACTTTTGAGAGAGTGGAAGATTGATTTTTTAAGACTTTCCATCTTTAGATTTCTCATCTTTTGGTTTTCAACTCTCTATAAGTTGTACAAATGGTCCTACTTATAGATATTTTTTGGAGAATTTGTGGTCATATTTATGCGCTTACATTCTCTCATCATTATGTTAAAAGTGATGATTAAGTTCAAGTTCCAATATTTTCGTTGAGATTTATGCTTTCATGGCAATTATCTTGTAATTCATTATGAGTGGTTTTATTGCACTAAAGTCCATGTTGATTGCGCCAAGGTTTGCATTTAAAATGACATCTGTATTCGAGACATTTGGTTTTGCAGTTTGGATGAGACGTGTAATGGTCTATTAGTCGAGTGATTGGGGGTATGCATCCCTTTGACAAGGAGAGGCTCAATCACCAAAAAACGAGAGGTCGATCTTTCTCCGCCTTCCTTTCTAGCTCTACCTCTTTCTCCGCAACCGCATCATCCTTGTACATGCAAAATTTTCGTTCTTCATCATCCTTGTACATGCAAAATTTTCGTTCTTCATCATCCTTGTACATGCACATAACCAACAACTGGAAGTTGGGCGGTGTGGTGGTGTTAGGTTGGATGGGGGTATAATTGTATTTTCCTTAAAATTGGAACCAAAATACCGAGCCCAAAAATGATAGGTCCATAATGCCTAGTGACCCCAAACGATAGGGGACATTTGTGCTAATTAGCCAAAAATGAATAACCTGAAAAATGCATTAAGAATATTGTCACCAAACATGGAGTCTCTTTTTGTTTAGTGTTTGTGTTTTTTTAAGCCTATGCTTGATCCCTTTATTTAAAAATTTAGGGTCCGTTTGCTTTGCATTTCAAGTTTTCAATTTTTATTTTATTTTATTTTATTTTATTTTGAGGGCCTTTTTAAAATTGCTAAAAACGTCCATTGAACTTTTGTATACAAGTGATACTTGAAATAATATTCCTATATTTTCAGGGCAAGACGGCATCATTTTTACTAGTTGATAAAACTCGACAACTTTAAAGTATATTGAACAATTAAAGACGTATTTAAAAGTATATTGAGCAAATCAAAGACATTTTTCAAAGCAAAATGAGTAATTAAAAACGTCTTTTTAAGTGATAATTTGCATAACAGTGTCTGGGTGTCATCCATGTATGCAGTCCGTCTGTCATGTCACCAATTACTTTAGAATTAAAAAACATATGTAATATCAGAGAGTAACGTCTAATATTTTGATAAGTCTAATGACCAAAATTCTACATCTGAAGCTTTATTGATCAATCAAAGACACATTCATAAGTTTAGTGATTATTGAGACAATTAACTCAACTTAAGCTCTTGAAGCATATTAAAATAATTTTTAGTGAATTTTGATAAAATTGAAGAAATGCATGATTGAAAAGTTGTAAATTCAATAAAATGTGTTGTTAGAATTAATTATTAATTTTGATTTCGAAATTTTTAATAGATTTTAATCTACACCAAACAGAGTTTTAAGTATTTATTTTAAGTTAAGCCAAACACGGATATTGAGTCTTCGAGACCAAAAATCACCAGAGAAGAAATGGCGAACGAAGCACTTAGTGCGTACAGAGCGGTGCTGAGAGCCACCCGGAAAACGTTTGCCGGAGACACTCTCATGCTCCGGGAGTCCGCCGCCGAGGTCAGGAAGAAATTCGAGGAGAACCGTCACGTGACTTCCCCCGCCGACCTACAGCGACTGCTCGAAGAGGCGCGTGAGGCCTCCCAATTCATCTCCACCATGATCGTCCAGGCCAAGCTCAATGAACGTGGTGGTTACGGTATTACTTAATCCTTTCTCATTTCTGAGTCATCTCAAGTTTTTTTCTTCTTGATTTTTGCTTGTTTTCGGAATGTTTTTTAATGTGTTAATTCATAATATGCACGCCAATTGTTTGTTGTATTGTCTGTGTTGGATGCATTGATCCTAATTATACTATTTAATTTTTTGGCAACCTTGGATCAACCCAATTTTTTCTTGCTATGATGGCCCTTTTTCTTGGTCGAGAAAAAAGAGAGAATTGAGATTAGAAGCATACAGTAATCCTCCACAACTATAAAAGTGGATGAAACTCTAACATCGACCGTGGAGCACCCTAAATCTAGTGTTTTCAGCTAATTTTGGTATTCTATTTCGTGTTGTTGTTGCTTTCACGTTATTATGGCGTTTGATCCATCATCCATATCAGTAACGGATTTAAATACTTGAACTGTGCTAAGAATTGCTTCTTTACTTTGTGTTTAGGTTCATGGTAATCATCTAATATTTGTGAATCCTGAAAAAAGAATAGAGACACTATAGGAATCTCCCCAGATTTACTTTTCATTTCTTTAGTTGAAATGGATGATCCGGAAAATGCCCAAATTTTCAAATTTGGTTTCCAATAAGATGGATATATATTCATAAAAATGGATAAGATAAGAAGCGAAAATATCACAGGTGTTAGTGGCACCGATTGAGGATAGATCAAAATTTGCTTAGACTCAAAGAGGCTCCTCTTCATAAGAGTGATGCGATCTTAATAGTCTAGAATCTATAGATTAGAAGGGAAAGATAAGACCAAACTAACATTGCTCGATGTTGTTGCTAAGTGTATGTGTAGATTTATCTATGAATGAATGAAGTGGTAAAAAAAAATATTCAATCAGTAAACCTTAAATTTATTGGGAACAAGCATTTCAATTTGGAGTAAAGTGCAGCTCTGAACTAAGTGACTTTAGTATTGCGATTGATTGCTTTGGACCACTCCCATGGTTCTGGGTTGCGCTTGAGGTGGGTGAAGTGAAGAAAATCAATAGAAGCCTTACCGTTTTGCATGCTTCTTACTGCCTTGATCCAGCAAAATATCCAAGGTTTCCAGCGAATTGATTTATATGATCAAGTGTATCCATTTTATTTGTTGGCTAAGTGAGAAAAACACTCAGATATGGATCCTCGTTAAGGGAGTTGTCAACTCAGTTTGTCTGGATATATGATTTCTATTTCTGTAAATTGTGAAATGCTAGCTCACAACCCAGTAGGCTATCATGTTTGTTTATGAGAATACTACAGCTGTATTAGCTTGTATTGTTTACAATGGCATTTCACATTGGTTATGTGAATACTATAACCGTGTTAGCTTATTATGATTTACAAGTGCATTTTCACATGCCATTTCTTCTTGATGCAGAAGTGAAGCCGAGTAAAGAGCACGCGGGAGCTACACTTGAAATTCCTTCCGAAGAGATTCTTAAGAAGGCAATGTGAGGAGAGGAACATTGGCAATAACACACAAGCACTTTTGTCTAACCTTTGTTATGACTCTGGTTGATATTAGGTGGTTTTCTTATGAAACAATTTTGAATTTTATTTTTCGTTTCTTAATTTTCTTGATTACCTTTATCACGTGTATTGCTTTATCTAAAATCGTACTGCTATTTGAAAGCTATTTGAAATTTTTTTACGATTACATTATCGTAAGCTATCAACGTTGGCACCATCTTGCTTCATTTCAGATTATTTTTCTTGGTTTTTTTAAGGCCCTCCCTCCCCTCTTACAATCACCTCCACGAGGTGAAAAGCGTTCTAATGATATGGATTTGGCCAGTGGCCTTGATGGGCAGTAGAAAATATCCCCCAGCCTAGAGGTGGTAAATGTTCGTACAGGCTGCCATGATGTAGAAGGGTTAAGGTATACAAACCTCAAATTACATTATTTTTAGTTTATAGTTCTAGCTAAAATATCGCAAGTAAAGTGGAACTGATATTAACTTGTTCTAATAATAGTGTGTAACGATTACATCCTCGTTGCATTACATACCTTATTGAAAAATATTAAGCTCTTGTTTGATTTTGATTATTTGAGAGATGATCTTTTTGGAGAATGTGGTTAAAAAGCATGAAAAGTATGGGTCCACGTGAAAGATTATTTCATTGAGAGAATGTGCGGTTTCCCCATTGGAGCTAATCTACATTTTCTGTGGAAAAGGGAAAGACAAGAATTTGAGAAAGAAGAGGTTGACTGGAAGAAGAAGAAGAAGAAGAAGAAGAAGAAGAAGAATGGTAAAAAAGGTAAAATTAGAACTAGATCTTGGGCATGGCCGAGATGTTTCAGGTAAAAGACTGAAGATTTTGATGATGCAGAGTAAACAAATGCACACTGATTAAGCTCGCTACGACCTTTTCTAAATTTATTTCTGGTAAAGGAATAAATATCGAATCAGGAATTTTTTTTTTTTTTTTTGGCAAGAAGTTAGGCTAATAGGCTTTGAGGAGATTTTTCTGTGTCATCTTTTCCAAGAAGTTAGGCTAATAGGCAAAGTTCTTCATCTAAAAAACTATTTTGAGATTAAATGCAACATAAAGTTTGCAATCAAGAAATTTCAATCTCTTTAGAGATTCTTTTTCGATCACCATCTCATTAATCGTTTTAAGTCAAAATTCATCCATTGATGGTTCACATAACTTCGAGATCAAATTCCCATAAAAAGTTTATAATTTCAAGAAAAATGACAATCCTTGAAAGTGGCTTAATTCTTCTTGTACGTGCTGTGCATAACGGAGGAAAAAAACCCGATTTCAAGGATGTCGTTTACTCAAACAACAATAAAATTCACTGTGTGCCAACCATTAATAGAAGAATTCTGAATGATTGCAAACTTTGTGTGCAACATTTTAATCAGAAAATAGTTTTTATGATGGAAAGAATATTGCTGTGTACCCCTATATAGGGTGCCCCCACTTGTCAACTAACGCATAAATTTTTACTTCCTATTTCCGTTGGATTTGGAGCATGTCTGTGTGTGCTTTTCTCGACGGCGTCGAGGGTTTCATTGTCAAAAACGCGCTTTTAAGCACGGACGTATATGCTCGAGAGAGTAATATTTTAGGTACGGTTGGAAAGCCTGGCTAGGCAACTTACAATTTTTAAAAACTTTGTTATTTAGTAGTTACTAATTTTTACTTATATATTTATATGTGGTTATTTCTCTTCTTGTTACTTGCAACTGTTGGTAAAATTAGTGGGTAATAATCATTATTTGATCTATTTCATATAAAACCTTCACGAAATAACTTATGAGCTGCACGTGGTTTCATATGAAAATTTCTAACAGTTTCAATAACACGTTTCTACTTCTACAACATATCATAATCATCCAGTTACGACAAGTTATCGATGCAAGATAAAGCCCCATGATGGCAAAACTCCAATCCAAATAAGAAACGAAGATCACTTATGTCAACGTTTATAGCATTTCTCATAATATCTCGTAATCTTTAATGCTATCATTAATTTGGTTTCACGTGGCCGTTTTCTTTCTTCTTTTGTGTGCTATGCTAATTTGGAAGAGAATATCATTATTTGCGGAAAAAAAATATAGAGAATCATATAAAAAATTTATATTTAATACCAATTAAAGATAATAAAATTATTGGTTTGTATTTAGCCAAAAATGTGGCATAGTGCCAATGAGATAGTAAAGATGAAGTTTATGTAGAATATAGTCGGTGGAAGTGAATATCATTTTTATTTTTATTTTTATTTTTTTTTCAATTTTTGCATAATTAAGTTGGTTTAGTTAATAATTAACTTATATAAAATAACATATATTTGTTAATTGTTGGGACGTCTAAATCATTTACATCACATGAGGATATCTCTTTTTAAAAAATGAAGAATTTAAACTTATTGCTGGACCGCATGACATTTCTTTTTCGTTTTGAGTTAGATAAGTAGGACAACGATAGTTAGAAAGAGTACCAATTTTATTTTTTTTAAGATCGATAAAATACTTATTCCTAAATCTCAACCAATGAAATTTTTGAGCTCGATAAATATAATAATTTAAACTATTAAAACAAAAATGTGTTTGAGTGAGTGAACAATACACATTAATTTTCCAACATTGGGACTTGAATTTGTCTCCATTTTTCTAGGCTTCTTTAATTTTCTGTTACTGTGATTACTTCTCATATTAAGTTTGATCTTTTACAATAAAACTCTATGATTAAATTTGATATCAGGTCCAAAATACTTAAACGAACAATTCAATTCGTCAAGCTAAAACGAATAGTTAGATTTTAAGATTTGTATTGTCGAACGAATTACTATCTTGATGGGTTAACAAAAGTAATGTAAAATAATGTGTTGCTTTAGTATGGAGATTATAACATCATCGTTCTTTTCTTATTGAGTTTGATATTTCTAATACTAGAGTCTCTACATGTACATCAAGAGTTACATAATATGTTATATAATGTCACACGACACTCTATTATTTGTCAATTTAAAATACGATCAACTTTTTCATCCAATCTTTTTCCTTCATATCATATTATGTAACCCTTAATTTACAATTTTGATATACAAATAGCAAAATGAAAAGGAAAGATTTGCGAAATATTTGTTTGTCGCACGTACGAGTCTTGTCCAAATGCACCAATTTTATTCCACATAGTACAGTCATATTCGACTCGACTGCCGTAATTATGAAAGTTGAAATATTAGAAATTGCTTTGATGATGAAGCTATATCAGCCCAATATTATTTTATGTAGGGCGTTTGACTTTTTATTCGAAAATGAACGTTCAAATCACTCAAAGATCCACCAAATTGCCTTTAAGTAGCTTTCCTTCTTCCAATGGGACGGTAGCAATCAATTAGACAATTAAACCATTCGAGATTAAAATAAATAGTAACCAAGCCATTAATGTAGGATTATAAATCTTAATTCTAAATGTTAATTACTAATAAAAGTTTTTCTATTAATGAAAATATTTTGTATTAATTTCTTGTTTGATCTTCGTTTTCTAAAACTCAATCTCAACCACTCATTTCATAATAACTACAATTTTTATTAATTTTTTATTCACGCATTTTATTAAATTTTATCAAAATCCACTTGAAATCTAAATGAAACATTGACTAAGCCTATGTTTGGTGCACATTTTGGGAGTAAAAATGCATTTTTACTGTTGATGTGATGAGGAATAAGTGGTTGAAAAAGAAGGAAATTTTATTGATGTGATGAAAAATATTATTTTGTTGAAAAATGTATTGTTGAAAATGAATAAAAATGATAAAGAGGAAGATAATGTGGCTCAAACAGGGGCTAAATACATTTTATCGAACAAAGCAAACCAACAAGCTAGCGAGTTCATTTATTATTATTATTATTGCAATTGGAAGATGATCAATTCAACGTATATTAGATGGAATCACAGTAGCTGTGCCGGTCAATTTGTGCACTACTTTATTCCCCTTTCTGTGGGCATAAATTGACATGAATCACCGCCTACTACGCGAAGAAGAGAGCTACAAGGATCCAGCGTAGGAATAAGGGAGTTAGCAGAATTCACATTATTAGTAATACTCTGAGAAAAACATCGAGTTGTCTCATTTTTAAGGCCACGTTCCTTAACATCAAGTAATGCAATTGCTTCGGCGTGCCCTCGAGAAAAATTTTCTACTATTTTCTATGTAAATCGCCATCGCCGATCCTCCATGCTCTCGTATTACAGCCCGACCTATAACCTTCCCATCTTTGGTGCTTTCCAAGAATAATGATATGCTAATGAGTAATGTTGCCTACTATTAACATCACAAACCTCGAGTCTCATTCTTAAAATACATAACTAAATAGTTGTGATCTAGTTTTCGATTTTAGTTATTGAGCATAATTTTAATTTTATATTCATTATAGGAATATTTTTCCTTGTATTCTCAATTCTGTATTAAAATATAAATAAATAGGGTTAAGTAGACACTAACAAAAACCGTCCAAACTAAATTTGCTAAAAAGTAAAGAATTAACGGAAGTTTCCAAGACATACATGCTTTCCTTTTACATTTCTCACATGTTTATTACTGTTTAAACGACTATTTTCATGTCATATCCTGTGCAATATCTCAAATAAAGTTTTATAGGAGTTCGTTGTGCAAGATCCGTCATCGATTCAGTATTTATCATTTTAAAAAAATAAAAAAATTAAAGGAGAGCATAAAGACTATTAGGTTTAGACAAATACAAGACGTGTTCAAACAAAATTTTATTTTATTTTTATATCATAAAATTATTAATAAACCTCTAGTTGCTAAATGACCACTTTATAATACTCCCACCTAATATAGGCAGCAACCGCTTTACTTTTTAAACAATCTGAGGGCAGTTACGTAATATAAACCATTTCCAAGGACCTATAAACTCCCCCCTCAAACCTTCAGTCTGTCGGACATCTCCCAGACACTCCGGTGAATGAAATTCCTGAATTCTCCGGCGAAATTCCTCAGTTTTCGGTTTCTTCAATTCCGGCATTTCACACACACACACACAGACTCAGTTGATTCGACTTTTCTCTTCGTCTCCTCTGATCTCTTGAATCAGTCTACACATCTATAGGTACAGATTACAATCATACACGCATATATATGGGTTCTGAGTTGATATTCAGAGGGCACGAGGCGCCGCCGGTGACGGAGGCGTACTCGCCAAAGCCGGCGAAGCCATGGTTGAGTGTGATTCGTCCGGTTCGGTACATGCTCCGTGAGCAGCGACTCGTATTTGTTTTCGTAGGCATTGTCATTGCCACCCTCATCTTCGCCCTCCTCCCCTCTTCCCACACCCCGGCCCCCATCTCTAACTCGGCTTTCCCCTCCGAGTTGAC
Organism: Fraxinus cuspidata; assembly: GCA_903798385.1. Taxonomy (NCBI): domain Eukaryota; kingdom Viridiplantae; phylum Streptophyta; class Magnoliopsida; order Lamiales; family Oleaceae; genus Fraxinus; species Fraxinus cuspidata. The sequence goes on along the minus strand of CAIGRP010009288.1, from coordinate 2,208 downwards.
TCGGCCTCATAAACTCGTTTTCCAGAATGGCCACGCCACCGGGTTCGGATTTGGGTCGTCCTTCAACTCAGGCGGAAAAATACCTCTAGGCCTGAAGAGAAAGGGTTTGAGAATCGTGGTGACCGGTGGGGCCGGGTTCGTCGGAAGCCATTTGGTTGATCGTCTGATTAGCAGAGGCGACAGCGTGATCGTAGTTGACAATTTCTTCACCGGAAGGAAAGAGAACGTCATGCACCATTTTGGAAACCCTAGGTTCGAACTCATTCGACATGACGTCGTTGAGCCACTTCTATTGGAGGTCGATCAGATCTACCACCTTGCTTGCCCTGCATCACCTGTTCATTACAAGCACAATCCTGTCAAGACTATCATATCCTTCTATCAAATTTTCCCAATTTTAATTCAATTTTTCATTATTCACGTAAAGCTGTGGCGTTTAATCATCAGTTTATCCTTAATTTATTGTTCTTTACAAGACAAATGTGGTAGGGACTTTGAACATGCTAGGACTGGCAAAGAGAGTGGGTGCGCGGTTTTTGCTAACGAGCACCAGTGAAGTGTACGGTGATCCACTGCAACACCCGCAAGTCGAAAGTTACTGGGGCAACGTCAATCCCATCGGTGAGTGATCTAATTTTTTATTTTTGTATTTAAGCATTTTTGCATAGGTTCGTATAGTCGGTATATCAATTCATCGGAGCAATTCCGGTCAGTGCGGCTCATGTTAGCTATGCTTTGTAGCTCGTGCCTAACGTGAGCCGTTACGGGGTTGTGGCGAATCGAGTTTACGTTCATTAGTTATTGAATTTCAATTCAACGCGTCGCCCCACGCGTTTTTCAACGATGAGTGGAAGTATAATATCTGTTCAAACTTCAAACCAGATGGTCCAGATCCAAATAAATTTACTGAAGGGTGGTTTCTCGTGTTGGTCGCCGTGACTTTAGTATATTTCAATTTTAACCACCAATTTATATTTTATTACACTTGACTGTGTATTAGAAAAATAGGCAGAATTTGTGACCAATGAAATTGACTTCGCTAGTGGAACTTGTGACCTAGACAACAAGTCCAATATTTATATAATACCATTTGCCACAACGGAAAGCTCTCATTAGACAGAAAAAGAAGCATGGGATTTATGTTTGTTAGGATAAAAAAATGTGTGTTGCCGAAAATATAAGTTGGTTTCGTGATTGCTGTTTTCTAGGTTACAAATTTCCATCAATTTTTATGACGGTAGATTTCAAATCCACAAATGTGAAACGAAAATATAAATTGTGTGACCAACATAAAACAAACACCCAAGTTGAGTAATCTCTAGTGATAATTTTCCGTAATTTATCAATTCAGTTCCTAATTTTGGGTCCAGTAATCTCCAATTCTTAACTTGTGCCGTTCTTAACTGGTGAGGCAGATATTAGAAGTTTGGCATTTGGTACGACGAGTTGAAGTATTTTATTTGATTTTTGCTTGAGTATTGCTACACGTTTAGGCCCTGTCGGTTTAGAATAATCTTTTATTACCTATGAGCTAGTTTTAAAAAAAGTAGATTAGCTGGAGGACATATTCGTCATTAATGAAAATGGGACCATGTAACGTAAATTAGACATGAAACTGAGATCTGACAATATTAGTTGGAATTTTTGTACGTTACTGACAAGAAAACGTTTATTGGTCGGTAACAGGTGTCCGAAGCTGCTACGATGAGGGGAAACGTACTGCTGAAACGTTGACCATGGACTATCACAGAGGTGCTGGCGTTGAGGTCAGTTTAAGTCCTTGAGCTTATTTTTTCCATCAAAATTTATTCATACATAATGATTTGATCTCATTACGTTCACCTATTTTTCAATAAAATAATATTACATACAAATCTAAAAAAATTTCTTATTTTTTTACCACACATTCTCTAGCGTAATACTATTGCAAAATGCATTTTTTGTATACAAAAAATTAGACTCAAACAAGCCCTAAATACGCCTTTTTTCTTAACTTTGAGCGGACATTTTTTATTCTTCAACCATTTCTATTTTGTTTTAACAATATGGTTTTTGCATAAATATCCCACTACTGGTATGTTGTAGAAGCGTGGATTTAGTGGTGGCAACCAAGTCGAGCGGCTCGTCGGCTCGTAAAAAACGAGCAACGAGCCCCAGCCCAAGCCGAGCCCACGACCGAGCTCGTGGGCTCGTAAAAACACTAAGAAA
>CAIGRP010009280.1:0-14050 GCA_903798385.1 Fraxinus cuspidata | reverse complement strand
ATTGTTTTGCCCTAATATTCATCACATATTTGAATCTTCAATTATCCACTGTTTGCAATCTTTTTATATTTTCAATCATTTAAAATTAATTAGGAAAAATAATCACAATCATCATAAATATTTACTTGTTTTTATCAAAAACAAGTTATAAAAATTAGATTAAGTTTTAAGATATAGTTCTCGTGGGAACGATATCCGGACTCAAAGATCAACTATATACTATTTGTTACGACATGTATAGTTTTTTCTATCACTTTAAATCATTCGAGGATTTTTATGTATATGTCACTATCAAATTAAATATATAGATAGACAGTTACTACATCCCAAGGTGTATGTCAAGCCTTTGTGACGTAATCAAATTAGTTAAAAATCTAAAAGTGATTCTATCTATAATGGAAGAATAATTGATCCTAGGTCTTTTTGAGAAACCTTGGACTACGAGTTGAGATTTATATCTTGTAATTTTATTATCCTTATTTATATTCTTTACAAAAATCTATTTGAATACTATAGCGATTATGTTTTCAAGGGTTCGAACTACAAGTCTTAATACTTTTCAATTCTTCAAGTAATTTAACTCCATCTATATGGCTTCTTTCTATTTTGACAATATTTGTATGTTGACAATTTTTAATAGTCTATAATTTAGGATTCTCATTTTACATGATATTAAGAGCCACTTTAAACGCAAAAATATTGTATATAACAATATAATTTCGCTTCCATAATTTATGAGTTAACAAATAATTTATTGAAATCTCTTTATATTCGGATATTTGTGGTTCTACAATAACCATATTAATAGTATATGATGAATCAAACTTTTCTAATATAGTTTCTTTTGATGTGTTTGGTTGATTTTTCTCTTTTGATGTACAAAGTATTGGCACCAACTAGTCGATCACATTTCTGGCATATTTGATATTCATTTGCTACCGAAAATTGTACTAGAGGAATAACATCAATTTATACTAGCGTATTATTTGTTGGTATATGTATGACTTTTTCAATTTTCTTGTGTCAACAAATATATCAGTTATTTGATTTGCAACGTTTTGCAAGCGAATGATTTTTTAAACATTTTGCTCATATTGATTGCTATGGAAATCAAAGTGATATAGAGTTATTTCATTCCAATAAATTTACCTTATTTTTTATTATGTAGTTTTGTCCTTCCAAAAGTTGGAAAAGTCAATTCATCCTAATGACAATCTACAAAACGTATAGTAAATAAATCACACGTTAAAGGTTCAAAGTACCCACTAATGGATGATAAATAAAAACCAACATAACATCAAATCTTCTTTGGGGACACATTTTAGTACGTTTTAGAGGTGAAATTGGGATTTGGACAACTCAGTTGAAGACACTTAGGTGAAAAATATTAGGTTCGTAACATAATACAAATTGTAATGGTAAGTACTGATAATAAGCAGTTGGCCTTGTTCGAAATGAACGGTGCAACATGTAATATGACATGACCTCAAATAAAAGCTGAGAGTTTTACTTTCATAAGTAATGTCTACCAATAAATTATAGACATTGGATAAATGAATCCGTCAAACTATTTTGTGTATGAACACGAGCAATCAAATGTTCAATAACAATTTCAGCTGACATACAGTACTCATTGAGTGTTTGTGAACTAAATTTACCAGTATTATCAAGACTAATTGTCTTGATTGAGTATTTGGGATATTGAGCTTATAATTTTATGATTTGAATAAGTAGTCTAAAAAAATTGCATTCCTAGTGGAAAGTAAGTAGACATGAATGTAGTAGAAGAATATTAGACCATAATATAACTAAATGGCCCACATGATGCGTCCGTTAATTCTTTCTAAGAAAGTAAGAGATTCAACATTGACCTTTGTAGTAAAAAGTTTAATGACTAACTTGCGTTACGGGTAGCATACAAATAATCATTAGGTAAAAGAATCTTCTAGTTCTTTACAGGATGTCCATGTGAGTTGTATATCATAATTGCTCTTGGGTATCCAAGTCGATGTCAAAGTATGAAACTTTTTAGATCAATGAATCTCGAATTCGTGATAATATTTAATTCAATCATTTTTACGAATATATAATACATGCTAGAGGAGAGTGTCAAATTTTTTCCTTTAATTTTCTTTTGACCAAATAGAAAAACAATTATACAAAAATATTCGATATTATTTTCTTGCATCATCTTAATGTGATAACCATTTCAATAGATGTCCTTAAAACTTAACAAATTCGTCAATATATAATTCTTTATTATTTTTGTAGGATAATGCACGTTTTTCTGGAGCTTTCAACGATGTTGATGCATCTGATATCTTGTTAACATTATTTTTTGCTAATATTAATTTTAAGACAAACTTTAATATTGAAGAATTGTGTGCATAGTTGTACTAGATATCTTGATGATACGTCTTAAATCTTTTTATATCAAGATTTAGGTTTTAGAAGCAATTATATAATATTATTTGAGAATACTGAAGTACAAAATATTATGCTCTTCAGTATCGACAATTAATAATCTTCTTGATTATTAATAAAATTCGTTTTTTTGTCCTTCAAAAATTACGATCCAATATTGAGTTGTTTCATTTGTGCTCATTCATGAACACAACGATATATATATACTCTTCAAGAATAATCAATTTTTGTTTATTTATAAACGATAAAAAATTCTTCAGAAATTTCAATATTAACAATTTATGTTACTTTTTGATTAACATAATATTTTAAAAATATATTTAAAGTTGTAATCCACGTGAGGAACAATGCAATATTTCCAATGTAAAGTCGTTCTTCTTCTTCAGGAGAAATGACGTAATAAGCAAGAATTGGAATAGAAAGATAAATTTAATGAACGTATTACTTGAATTCGATAGATCTAGGAAACTATGAATATTCTCAAATTATTTAAAAGAGATAGAGTGAAAAAAGAAATTAGATAGAGAGAAAGAGTGAGGGGGGAGTAGTTTGATGGAAATGAGGTAAGATGCATTCTATTTCGGCCTTAGATTGTACTCCAAACAAAAAGGAAAAAATTCTACCCCACAACTAAATTTGGTTACAAGAACAAATTGATTAGTTGCATCTAGTGTGATGAACTTTCTCATAAATTTGAATTCTCAAAAGTTCAACATTTTAGGAAGTTCCAAGTCCAACAAAATCTGAAAGGTAGAAGAAATTCGTGACCCAAACTGATAATCCATGCAGCCGCCTACTTTAGAAATTTACAGCCTTAGAAAACTTATGTGTATGTGATTTTTAGCTGTGCGGCTGCATGGTTATAACCGTGCAACTGTACGAAATTTCTACATATGCATGTTGTTGGGAACCGAATTAATCATACGCAGCGAAAATTAAAATAATATTCTCATTGTGTTTAGATAGAAACTGTGGCAGAATTAATACCTTTGATGAATTCCACAAATTCCTTTACTTTTTCTTGAACTTCAATAATCACGATCTGCAATCCAAACTGTCCAATTGTCCAACCTCCAATAGTGATCCACACAGAGAACAAGAATGACGGCTAGGGTTTTCTTTTCTTGTGCTAGGAAGAATAATGAATTATTCCATACTATTTTTCAAACCCTAGCTGCCTATTAATATAAGTTCAAGTGGGCTGGTCCGTCTCTTAAACTTAATCCGGTCCATTATTTAATTAATCAAATTAATTAAGTATGGTCCATGAATTAATTAATCTAATTAATTAATTCGAGTCTATTAATAAGCAACCCAATTAATTAATTATCTAACACTTGTCAATTAATAAATTGACGATTCTCATTCTTCTGGTTCTCTTTTATGTGTGACTCATTAGGTTCTCAATCACGATATCTAATGACGTGAATTATCATTTTGATATAATCAAAGTCGATAAATTAAAACGCCCCGTTTAATTTATCACAAATTCACATTTATCGTCTCAGATTGACATCTAGCAATGTGTCAGGGCAATACACGTGATAGAAAATGTCACGTGATGTGACAAAATCAAACTTGTTCGTTTACCGTGAAACTATAATCCTTTCGTCAATATGATCCGATCAATTACGAGATATGGATATGTGTCAATCTCAATTATCGATCACATCTTCTGTCACACTGTTAAGTTTTTATCCCACTGTTAAGTCAATGTAAGTCGAAAACTCCTTTTCGACTTATGAGTTCACCTTGGCCAAGGATTTCATTATCAACTTAACTGGATAAAATGTAGATCATAATCTCTTACTATCTAAGAGTGGCGAATCCTCTATCGATCATTCACAACCTTCAAATGACTCTTAACATACCTAAACGATGCTGTATTAGTGACCCTTGGTAAAGCAACATCCAATACCACCAAAGTATGACTGCCTTCATATAAGGTACTATGATGATCTCAAGTCAAAGGACCAATTCCAAGGACTTTCTCATAATGCTCTAGAATGTTCAGCCCTTCTATTGTTAACACATGTTTTTCTTCCATTTTTACCAATATATTTCCTAAGATTGGGGTTGTTTCACCTCATTTCATAATTATGAGCACTTTGGCACCTTTTTGGCTCATTTTCATATGAATCTCTCCAAACCTGATTTTTAACCTGAAAATGCCAAAACAAGCCAATAAATGGAAAATCCACTCAATTAGACTAAATCATACTGGAACTTAGGTACATAAATAGGAGTACGACATACTCGTATCCAAAAAACAATTGATCTTATGGCATACGTTGACTCTTTCTTGCTTGACATTGCATCAAGTTTTGTTATTAGATTTGATCAAGATCCTTGTCGAGATATACCAAAGAGACAATGGAACATTCTTGATGCTATAATGGACGACGTGATACACAAAGATAAGATTGCCCAAATGCATTACCAGTTGGACTCGTTGATGCAGTTTTTGGATACTTTGACATCGTTGAACTAAGATGGTTCAATGGTGAAGAAAATGGAGATCGAGTCAAGCAAGTGGGATGATAACCCATTCGTCCGCCACCGTTCACAACGTTGACAATTCAACTGTGGACTGACAGCTCCCAACAAAGGCGAGGTTGATGTTGAGCTACGTAACCTAGTCTGGTCTTCGATCAACTATGAGAGTGTAAGATTTACAACATGAAGGAAAATATAGAAAATAATTAAGAATTCTCCCATGATTCGTTTAACTTAGGGGATCCATTTTTGGAAAAAGAATGAAATTGTAATACGGAAGATTTGATCACCAACGAGTTTCCGGGCTCAGTTTAATCCCAAAACAATCGACACCACCACCAGGAATCAACCTAAAAGATAACCTATAATTTCACCCACTCCGGTTGCTTTTAGTACCCACCAAGAAACACACAAAGGAAGGTAATATGGCAGCCACACAAGCTGGAAATAACCAGAGAGAAGAGAAGAACCAAGACAAATGACAACACGAAGCAGATGACGGAATGCAGCCAAGGTAATCATTCAAGGGATTTGCAATGACACGATATCAAGGAAAAAACCATATATAGTAGTTAGGTTAAATTTAGGTTAGACAATGGGCTGAGCCCAATATGGTCCATAGGTGTTTAATGTGTGGGCTAAGTATAAAAGTCGTCCAAGAAGCTATGGGTTAAGCCAAGAGCAACTCTAAAATAAATTAAGCTACTACCAGTAGTCCATACTAGTTTTAGGTTCGGGTTATTCCAATTGGGTGTCAACGTTTATTTTCAGCAATTTGGTCAATGCCCGCTGAGTAATATGATTTAACATCATTGTCTGGGGAGGTCATTTGACAATAATTTTCCTAACAAACCTCCACCTTGGTGTCAAAGAACCTACTTGCAAGGAAAACATGATCACTAATTAGTAACAATTCCAAAATGAAAATCGATAAAATTGGAATTTAGTTACCTCCACCGATGTTTAGAAGGTCTTTGAAACTTCTAAACTTTACCAATGACAACACTTTAATGTCCATGTCTGAGGGGTTATATTGTGTATGGACTTTTTCGAGTCTCACCACTTCTTGTAATACAATATCTCTAATAAAATATAGCTTAACATCAATGTGTTTGGTGCGTTCATGAAAAATAAAATTTTTGCATAGATTTATAGAAGATTGACTATTTGAATATACTACTACATAATCATTCATAACACAAAGTTCATGAAACAAATCTCTAAGCTACAAATCTTCTTTGATTGCTTTAGTAGTAGCAATATATTCAGATTTTGTCATGGATAGTGCAACTATGCGTTGTAATTGTGATTTTCAACTAACAAAAGAGTTAGACAAAGTAAACACATAGAAAGAATTAAATATTCTATTCTCCTTATCCCTTGCATAGTTCACATATACAAAACCCTTCAACTTCACGCCTTCTTTATTTGTACCAAACTTTAGATCTACAGTACTAGTCCCCTTTTAAATACCTTAACATCCATTTTAAGGCTTCCTAATGCAGAGACCCGGATTAGAATGTACCTACTAAGAGTACTAACAATAAAGGCTAAATCCGATCCAGTGCAGACCATCAAATACATAATAGATCCAATCACATTGGAGTATGAAATCCTACTCATGTATTCCATTTCTTTTTTATTACAAGAAGCATGATCTTTAGATAATATAAAATGATTAGGTAAAGGTAATGTAACAGGTTTGCAATCATGCTTGCCAAATGTTTTCAACACCTTTGAAATATAAGAGGACTGATGCAAAGAACAAAGCATAATTTGAACTATCACTTTCAATTTCCATGCCTAGGATTCTTTTAGAATTACCTAGATCTTTCATGTCAAATTCGCCATTCAACATTGTTTTTATTTTGCTTATCCACTTAGGTGATGAACTAATTAAAAACGTATCATCCACATATAGCAATAAAAATATATAGTCATTATTAGTATCATCATATTGGAAATATAAGCAATGATCAAACTTACTCATTTGAAACCCTATGGTGAGTACAATAGATTCAAATCTTTTATACCACTGTCTAGCTAATTGCTTTAGGCCATATAAAGATAATTTCAAGAAACATACATAATCAATTTTTAGTTTGTGTTTAAAGCCTCTTGGTTGATTCATAAAGATTTGCTCGTCAAATTCACCATTTAAAAAGCACTTTTTACATCAACTTATTCAAGTTCCGAGTCAAAATGCGCAACCAATGCAAGCATGACTCTAATAGTGGTGTATTTAACAACCGGTAAAAATATCATTATAATTAACCCCCTCTTTCTGTGTATACTCCTTGGCTACTAACCTGACTTTAAATCTTAAGGGTTCAAATGAACTAGTACCTTCCTTAACCTTAAAACCCACTTACAGTCAAATGTAAATTTATTCTTAAGTCTAGGTACTAATTCCCAAGTTTGATTCTTTTCTAAGGAACTCATCTCATCTTTCATTTCCCTAAATAACTATTCAGATTGTCCACTCTTCCTTGCCTCCTAAAAGATTTTTGGCTCTCTATCAGCTAGTTCATCATAGCTAACATGAGCAAAATCTAATTTAGACTCGTATCCAAATCTTCTAGGTGCTATTGATTGTCTTCTCTCTCTATCCCTAACTAAGTTATAATCTGCTAAGGGATTCTCTTTCTCAGGATGCTCTTTTATCACTACTTCCTCTCTATTCTCTATCCCAGGTTGCAGAACCTGAGTCTCCACCTCACTAGAAGTAGCAGGGACAGATGTGCTAAGTTTTCCTAACTCCACCTCTAATCGATCTTTTTCTTCACTTTATTCTTCTTCACTCACAGGTTCATATTCAGTTTTAAGGCAAGAAATTTTGCCCTCATTGAAGCAACATCTCTATTTACAATTATTTTGACCCTCTTTTGACTTCTATCCCATAACATGTAACTCTTGGCATCCTCAAATTAACCTAGAAAAATACATTTTCTACCCACAGGTTCAAACTTTCCCTCACTCCGATGAGAAAAAGTAGCACATCCAAAGGTTCTAATCACAAAATAATCACTTAGTTTACCGAACCACTTTTCATAAGGAGTATCACCATTCAATTCAGTAGATGATGTCAAATTAATCAAATAACAAGCAGTCATACAAGTTTTGCACCAAAATGACTTCGAGATACTAAAACTTAATATCATGCAACGCACTTTNGAACCACTTTTCATAAGGAGTATCACCATTCAATTCAGTAGATGATGTCAAATTAATCAAATAACAAGCAGTCATAACAGCTTCTTTTAAGTGATTGATAATTTCGTACAATATCATGTACTCATGTGGTTTTTTTGTGGCTTTCCCAAAAACCCTGTTATCCCGATGATTATGGAAGATGTTGATGACATTTGATCGAAGGTGAAAGTTAGCCTGTCCGAATGGAGGGTAAATAATTACAGGTTGCACTAGATTCACATAATCTCCAACTAATATAGGGACTTTATTGGCAATAGTCCTCTACTGAACTGGCTGTTGCAATTGAAGTGGATCTTGAATCTGATTTTATAATTGATTTGATTCTTGACCATTTTTCTTGCTTCCTTGTTCTGTTCTGCTCTACCTGAAAGTTCTTTCGATATAAGGATCTAATGGAACGAGCTTGTTCTCTTCAAAATCTTACATAAACTAGTGATTCCCTAAAAAAACAAAACACAAGAGAATTATATCGTGTTATTGTAGCCTAAAAACAAAGAAAATGATTGAATCTAATAAAAACTAATAAACTAGAATTATATCAATTATTCCCTGATAACGATGTCAAAAAATTGTTCGATAAAATCCCGCAAGCGTAAAGAATAGTTCACAAGTTATACGTGTATCGTACGACGAGGAATAACTTTCAACTATAGTGTACTAGTTCTAATCAAATTCAATCATTGTGACAGAAATGAGTTGTTGTTTTGTAATTATCCTAAATTAAACTAAGAATGCTATAAATATTGGTTTTTTAATCAATTAATGAGATGCATGTATTAGATTTCAGAATTCACCTATTGATCTATACTCTCAATTCGCGACTTATCTAGATTAGTGTTCTTCAAGTGTTCGTGACAATTGATACCATCAATATTTAATATTTGTTTCCAAGAAATATCAAATACATCCTAGACACAACCCAATCATATTCCTAACCCGAATTCATATGCAATGAAGCATTTAATCAGACAATTGTCATATAGATTGTACATGCCATAAATATTATTCTTAATATCTATTGCCCATGTGTTAAATATGCAATGTTCTAACCTATTGTGAGTTTTCTAACACTACAATAAGCAACAAATTGTCCAAATGGAGATCAAGCATTCAAATAATGGAATAAGCATGCATATTTAATCACGAATGCAAGAAGGAACTAAATTCACGTCTTGAATTGAAAATATAAATCGAAAGATTTCATTACTCATACAATACACAAAAAGCTTAGCCTAACATTGTCATATTAAAATTATTCAAAAGATATAGAAGCAACATCACCCGAGGTAAAAAAAATAAAAAAAAAATCGCTAAAGAACTTGAAAACTCAATAGCTTCAATTCAAACTTTAACCCGAGCTACATAATTTCAATACTTGTAAAATCTCCTCTTGCTAGTTTTTACCTTAAAACCCGCAAGCGTTCGGAATCGTTGATAAGTAATAGAAATCTGTGAATTTCGAGTTTATCGTTCCCATAAGAAATAAGATCTAATATCTAGTTCAATAACTTTTATCAAATTCGAAGTCATGTAATATCAAAATAGATGATTTGTATATTTTCTATACTAATCCTAAACTAAGAAATCTAATAAAGTATTTATCTAATATGTGAATATTTGTATTGGAATCGAATCCACTTATCGCCTTATAATTCAATTCTTAATTTGTAATCTAGTAAATTCATATATTCAAGACAACAAATAATCCACTTTTATTCAATATCCTTTTCTAAAATATATTAAATCTATGTTAAAAAAATTGATCCTATTTTTAGTTCAAATTCATATGAAAAACATGCATTGATTTACCAAATTTATCACATAAGATAGTATTTGCCATTGATATTATTTATAATACATATTGTCCATGTGTTGATTTTACCGCATTTTGGACTTACTGTGAGTATTCCTACACTACAAAAAATAACTTACTATCTAATTGATGATCAAGAAATCAGATAGTTCAATGTGAATAAAAAACCAATCGAGAAAAATCAAGAAATACAAAAGTAATTGTCTTGAATTAAAATAAACAAACAATATGGTTCATCATTCATTCAATAGAAAGGAAAAACAAAACAAGAATATCATCCTATTAATTAAGTCATACGAGATAATATGGAAAAACATCACCCGAATTAAGAAAAGATGGAAGAAATGGGAGAAATCAACTCCCTTAAATGAAATCTTGATTTTAGTTGAATAATCTTCAAGAATCTTGAATAATTTGCCTTTATTTGATGATCAAGCATCGTTTTTCACTTCCTAAATATGTAGAATATATTAATTTTAGGTCTAGGAATATCTCTCACATTTTGGACGGCTTCTAGGTTATAAAGGCTGGAAAGATATCATACCAAAATTTTTCGAAACAAGAAAAATGAAATAAAATCTTTCCCAATAGGAAAGCTATGCGTACGCATAGTATAAGTTGAGTGTATGCATAGTAGAATGATTTTAGCTTCATTCACTCCAAAATGGGATCTCATATGCATATCTTTATATTTTTGGGGTCAATTGTGCAAATTGGTTCCAGAACTTTTGGCAATGCATTTTTAATCATTTTCACTTGTGATTTCATCATTTATCTTCCAATTGTCTCTAATTGAGTTTGTATCATATTCACTTCATTTTCTGTCCCGATGCGACTATTGAAAAGTTTCAATTTAGTCCCCGTAATTTTAATTTCGCCATTTTTCTCTGTTTTTCACTTGTTTTCTCCAATTCTTCATCAAATCACGAATTTTACCTATTAGACACAACATAACTCACTTTAGAGTATATCTCATCAAAATAATTACAAAATGTCACTATTTAAAGCCCTAAATAAGTGTATAAAATACACTTATCAACTAGACTCAAACTATGATAAAAACTGTCATTCTCTACATTCTGGACTCTATAGGTTAAAAATGCCTAAACATTTTATACATAAAGAGTCTACCAAAAGAAAAAGAAAAGAAAATTTGATCCTTTCGGAAAGCCATGTAGTTGCATGGCACAATGTGGCTATAGTCAGCCTGAAGAGTTCCCATGCGATCGCATGGGTCTAGCTTAGGACCAAAAATTGCAATTTGGTTGCTGAACTTTTTCCATTATGCACTCTAGTTCTTTTCAATTGTTCGCCTTCTTTTCTCATTTAATTGACCATTTGCACTCTTGACTCTATCCCTTGGGGTCCGGCCTGCCTTTTGAATATTTATACTTCAATCCTTGAACTTTAGCTTTCTTGTAATTTAGTCATCTTTTCATCATTTTTCTCTCCAATTCCGCCTTTTCATCAATTGCTTCCTAACAAACACAATTCAAATTGAATGAAACCATTATTCGTTAAAATAACCAACAAATATTCTAATATCAAAGCTTAAATAAGTGTACAAAATATACTTATCAGAATGTGTGGTTTAAAATGAGTTTTACAAAAATGAGTTTTTGAAAAAAAAAGAGCCCAAAGTGATGTTTAGAGCCTAAAGGATTATTGGCAAAAGAAATTGTACATATTAAATTTATTGTTAAAGACAATGCTATCGCACTCAAGCTTGTAAGATTTTCACAATTTGACCGTCTTACAAAAACTCCATCCTTTCAAATTGGGGTAAATTATTGAACTTGTTTATTGATTAACAAATGAAGATTATGGATTTTTCTAGTTTCCCTCCAAGATTCACAAATTATTTCTTGTTATATGAGAGTGAAAAAGGTTGGTAAACTGTATTAGCACAGTTGGTGAGACTTGTGGGAGTTTTTTTTTTTACCTCAATATGACTCTTTCTCTTCTACGGAGAGAAACCTCCATAAATCCCAACAACTCGGGCCTGGTAGTGGGGTTGGGGTTGGGGTTGGGCTGGGGTTGGATGAAAGAAGATGAACTTTTTTATTTATTTTTTTGAAATTCTTTTCTTTTTATTTTTTATTAATTTTGTTCTAAGTTTGACGAAATTTCTCCTTCAATTAAAAATAGAATAAGAGCAGTTGCAGTGCAACTAACACTCGTTTTGGACAAAATTCATCCAAAATGATCATTTGCCCAAAAAATGTAAATGTTAGGGACCAATTGCTCCACTTTTTAAAGATTTAGACAAAAAAACGAATATGGCAAAAATTTGGGATCATTTGCGTCAATTTTCCAACTAAAACTCTTGGTTATATTTCCTCTCACTTGATTATAATTTTGGATTGCGAAGTCTCTCTTTCTTAATATTGTCAAGTCTTATCTACTCCATATCAAGCATGCAATACTTCCTAATAAATCCCTGAAAAACTAATAACTGAACGAGAAAGAATCTTGTTTACAAGTCTTATTTATTTTAGTGAGAACAAAAGTCAATGAAGATAATTTGATCGTTCGTGGGGGTAAAAGGATTGTCATTCAATAAATAAAAGCTATATTTTACATTTAAGAGGCTGATATTTTCCCTAAAGTCTCCTCAATTGAAGTACTATTTTTAAAATTTGCAATCGTCGTTCACTAAAGTTTTGATAGATAACTCTCATTTCAATAGCTTAAGTTTCAAACTTCAAATCCAACATACAAGAATGATGTGATTTTCACACTCAAAAACAAAAATATAATATTCAATTTGTTGACATCAAAAGATGGTTTCTACACGTGGCCAACATAACGGATTCAACGTAAACTCCTTCCTACGCACAGTAGCACATCGTTAGTCACTCGTGACCTTTTCTGATGGGGGTGGAAGCAGCCACGAATACTCCGAAGGTCAAGTCAGTGTTTCCGTCAACCGGTAAGTGTCACCCGTAGATAAGTTGATCACCGGACGTGGTTGGAAATGTGTACAAATATAGTAAAGAGCTCTTTTGAAGACTAGGATGCCAAGATTCGAGATTGGAACCCTTACTTACCATTGTGGGGGGATATTTATACTAGAAAAGGGAAGAGGAGAACCGTTGGATAAGGAGATATGTGACTTCAGATCCCGGCCGAGCAATCCTTTCATAGGTGTCAATATGTCAATCTATAGGTTGGCAGACATTAAATGATTTCTGACATAGCAACTGAGTTGACCGTTTGTAGCCTGCCACATGTCCCATCAGTCAGTCAAGGATTTGATTCTGGATAAATTTCCTTACAAAAGATTTTGGTAGAGGTGTGGTTAAGCGAATTGTGAAATATGGTGAACATGGAGTACAGGCCTTTGCATCCACCGTGAATGGCGGATGAGTTCGGCTCTTCTACTAGGTGGGATGTAGATGATTTCAATTCGGATTCCTGAAATCAGTTCGTCCTCATGGATTCGGTTCGTCTGTTACGTGATGGTCCAAATCAGTTCGGAAGACACGTCAGTTTGTACTCGTGGATCCGGTTCGTCTACCACGTGATGGTCGAAATTAGTTCGGAAGACACGTGGCGATGAAGTGGATAGACTAGGTGGAGGGTATCAGTAGGCCCGTCACAACTTGTCCATTTGCCAAGTGGGGGTTGATTTTATTAGGCCGTTGCCAATGGGGAGAGGGAATGCCTGCTTCGCTATTGTTGCGATTGATTACTTAATAAAATGGGTCGAATTGGAGCCTTTGGCCAAGATCACCAAAGCAAAAACTTCCAAATTTCTCTGAAAGAACATTATATGCAGGTTCAGCATACCCCACTCCGTGGTTTCAGACAATGGGGAGCAATTTGATAACAAGAAAATCAGGGACCTATGCAGTGAACTCGGAATCAAAAAGCATTTCTCAACGCAGCATCACCTCCAAGCTAATGGCCAAGTAGAGGCATCAATAAAACCATTAAACTCACCTTGAAGCGAAAATTCGATGCCTCTAAAGGAGCATGGGTCGACGAACTTCCCCAGGTCCTTTGGGCCATACGGACCACCCCCAAAACTGCTACTGGAGAAACTCCTTTCTCCATGGTATACGGTGCCGAAGCTATGAGCCCGGTAGAAATTGGAGTACC
>CAIGRP010009276.1:0-19394 GCA_903798385.1 Fraxinus cuspidata | reverse complement strand
GAATTTGGAAAAAGAAAAGAACCCAAGAAAACAAAATACGACATAGGAGGAAAGTTTATTTTTTCCCTGCAAAAGTATATGAATGAGAAGACAAAATATAAAAGCTCAGGAAAATGAGAGTGGAAGAATGATGTAGTTTACCAACAACAAGTGATAGATGATTAATTTTAATATTAAATAATTGTAAATTTCAAGACAGACCTAATACAATAACTAAATGGGAAAATCCTATAATTAGAGCATATAATATTGTGCTTATACAGATGACTATAGAAGAAATGTGAGCTTATTTAAAAACTTCTCTAGGAAAGACATCATTATATATAATGTATATATATATCTCACAGCTAAAAGACTAAAATCAGAAGAAATTAGGTTAAGAATGACAGGAAGAGACAATCGTAGAAATTTTATAACTTTTATTAGAGAAATAAGTATAGGATCAGACTCTAGTAGACACGACACTTATGAACAAAATAGAGCCTTAGAAGAAATAGAAAAATTAAGTATTAGTAATATGAAGTACATTCAACCATTTTTATTAGATTAGAAAGTGCAGTATGATTAACATTATATATATATATATATATATATATATACTCGACAGATTATATAGAAAGATACCACCAACACCACTGTAGAATGATAAGATTAGAAACGATGAAGAATCAACACCAACAAGAGAAGTAACTATTAGTGCTACTATAGAATTTATAACCGATAAACTAAAAGAATATTGTGTAGAAGAAGTAGCTAAAAACAAATAAAGAAATTAAATTATTTTTCTTGTTCAAATTTGTATACACCACAGCCTATAAGTATAGAAGATGAAAGAAATATTGTATAAAAAACATAAAAGACAATACCAAGATAGAAAAATGTATAATATTAGACCAACCGAGACATATTATAAAAATAAAAGACCCAATTATAATAGATATGTTATGAAGCCAAGAAATAAAAAAGATTGTAAAATATTATATTTGTGGAGATCCTAAACATTTCGCTAATAAATATCCCAATAATTATATAAGTAGAGAAAATATAGTTAAAACTATGAGAATTAAAGAAATACAGTGTAATATTATAGAATTATCCGATAGTGAATCTTGTAGTTCAACATATAGTATTTAAACGGATGAAGAATTAGAAATAACAAGCAGTTCACAAGACAATTATAGTAATTTAGAATAATTAAATTTTTTAATTCTCTACACAAAAATGATGAATATAGAACATAAATTTGTCCATAAATGGATTAGAGGAGAATGATCAATGATTAAGTGTAAGATATGTAAAATATACCCCAAGACAAAAAAAAAAAAAAAATAGAAATCAATGTGAAAATTATTTAGAAATCCAATGTAATAAATGTTTAGGAATTAAAGAAGAAGTTCATAATAAAACTAAAGACTAGTGAAATCATAAAAAGATTAGAAGATAGGATTATAAATACAAATAATAGAATAAATAAAATTTATGAAACATTAGGAGAAATACAATATAGGACTAGAAATTTAGAAACAAAAGGAAAATAGCCTATAGATAATTATATAGAAAATTATTATTTAGAAACAAAAAATGAAGAAGAAACAATTTATCAAAATCTAGAATAAAGCAAACCAAGTCTTAGAATACCCATAAAAGTACAAATATATAAAATATGTGTGTGCGCGCGCTCACAAATAGGGGGAGAAAGAAAAATTTTACACAATTAAATATGAGCTTTTTAATTTAAAAATGGTCCTAATAGCATTGTGTTTGCCTTCATAATTTGAAGAATATATTTATTCATTAGAGTTTTTTTGTATATCATTTCCCGATTATTTAGGTTTTGAGACTTGCTTTTATGAGTTTAATAACACTTTTCACATATATTAACCTTATACAGTTTACTCCACTTTGGTTTAAAATAAGTTATGTGGAAAAAATTCAATGTTTATGAATTATATATGCATCCGTAAGTAAATAAATGTTCATGATAGTATATTTTAAAAAACAAATCATGAAAAAAGTAGCTGTCTCAAAAGTTTCTTTATTATTCATGACAAAAGTGGAAGAGATTGGTATTTATTTCAAAAAGTTGACAATTCTATTTGATTTGACAATTTGATATGAGTTAGGGGGAGAAACTGGCAATTTTTTTTTATATTGATATTATGTTTGATTTGGTGTTTTGTCTAATATCGACATCATGGTTTGAGTTGCTAGTTCTACTTTATTACTTGTCAATTTCTTTTTGCTTTTCACGTGATATTGTTTCCATTTGTTTCAGGAACAAGTTGACGAGATGTTGAAGTAAATTTTGGACATTGAGTTGTTGGATAGATTTTTGTTTTGACTTTAATTTTGAAATAAATGATTTTGTTATGGAATGCCAAATTGGCCGGCAAATTCTAAATTTGTAATCGACAATTTTCTTAGTCGAAATCATGTTCTATTTGAATTGTATTATGAGTTTATCAAATTGTAATCAAAGTCAGAATATGAATTATTGAGTCTTAATGATAGTAAAAATAATTTGAGGTTGGTAGTATAGTTCTTGGATGAGTCCAAGAAGATCACATATGATTATTAGAATGCAATTGGAAGTTAAAGGAGTGTCAAAGTGTTGCAAAAGTTTTGCTCCAAATTCTCCGTCTCATGTTGCGATGCACTTTTTACATAGAAAACATTCGAATTTGAAAAATGATATTTCAAGAAAAAGTGTAGCTCTTTGTATTATCTTTCCAATACACTTTAAATTACTTCAACTGGATATCAAAGTTATGATGAAAATACATCAGCTGCTCAGCTGCCACTCATTGGTCGCTCTAGCGGCATGGTTATTCGAGAAACAGTAAATTTTGATTTTCAAGTTGATTTTGAGTTCTTTTTCATCCAAAACACTACTCATTATAAATATATACCGTATGAGGCTTTCAAAAGTGTGGTTGAATATTATCTTGATTAAAAGATCATTTTTTAAAGATCCAAATATCATTACATTGATTCATTGATTTAACCACAATATTATTTGTTCGCTATTCAACCCAAACATTGTTCCAATATTAGTTAAACCTAAAATTTAGTCGAGAGAACATACTCTGAATTTATCCATATTCCAATTTCTCTTGCATGAGCCAAAGATCAAAACAAGAAAGATCTTTGATCAAACACCAAAAACGAAACCCTACTTTCTTCAATTAAGAGTTTTGAAGTTTGTGAAGAGGCACTTGGAGTTTCAGTGCTCCAAAGCAAAAGGAATACGTTCTTGGTGATCCATTCGAAGTCTTATTGCTTGCTTTTAATGCTCATTATGTTAGTTTTTAGTAATTAGTTATAAAAATCACTTAAACACAATTTGACTATTCGATTAGAGTTAGTATTAATTAGAACTAGATTAAGTTTTTTATCCTTGATTGAACAATACTTTATTCATTACCCTATTATTTGGCTGTGATATCGTGTACTTGCAAAATTTTAATGATCATGAGCCCACTTTAAGGAAGTTTTATCAAACAAGTACTTCATTTACTCTTGTACACGAAAAATAATAATTTTATGCAGCACCATTAGTATTATTATATTTATCTAGGTGACGCTAAATGACAAGAAAGTTTAATATGACTCATTTTCTTACTTTAAGGTGTTTAATCAATTAATTATACTTGCATGCCATTTATGTTGGTGTAGCACTGATTATACTAAATGGCATTACTCAAATAGAAAGAGAGAAACAATTTGAAATATGTGAATTTTTCTTTTGACTCCTCTTTTTTCTAAATTTTAAATAGAGCTCTTATCTAAATTTTATTTATCAATAAACTTAACATCGATTTCCTTATGTAACAACTGATTGAAAATTTCATATGTGCACACATGATTATATATATACACACGTCCCATGTGGCACAAGATAATCCAAAATCGAATTATTTCTATATTATGCAAGAAAAATAATTAATTTTTCTAGAAGCAATTTATTTAACCAATATTTTTCTCCAAGATTTTAAATTCGTGACAGTCTGTCCGAGTTTTTTTTTACCTAACCACGATTTAGGCAATGTCTATTAATAATATTTTGACTTCTTGTTTTAATGGTCAAACCTAGTTTAATCATGGTCAAATCTATTTAATTATGTCCAGTAACAAAATTCATGAATAATAATTCTTCCTTGTCCAATTATACATCTTTTTATTTTTTTTGTAAAAAGTCAAAGAGTAATGTGCAATTATATGAAAATATGTCTTTTTAGGTCTAGGGTTCGAAAATGATAAAAGGAGAAAAAACGGCGCAAATTTTCGCTAGACTATCACCAAGGTTTGGCTCGAGCTACAAAAGCAGAAACATCGTCGTTGGACTGTCGCCCCTCATTCGCTCGAGCGACAGCCTGTCGCTCGAGTGTTGTCCAGAAAATTTTTATTTCACGATTTAAATGTTTTTTTCCCGACCCATTCATTTCCTAACCTACCTATAAATACCAAAACACATATGAACGTTTTTGGGTGAGTTGATTGAATATTGAGATAGCTTCATCTGTGAGAAAATTAACATATTCCATCTTTCAACCTCCATCCATTGTGATTGTTTTGGTGAGAAAAACCTCGTTCCTATAATCCAAATACCAAACTGCATTTTCTCTACATTTGGTCAGAATTCTGAAGATCGAGGGAAGTTGACTGGAGTTCCAGTCTGAGAAGAACAATGTGTTCTTCATTGATCCACGGGAGATAGACGATTCCACAAGGCTAGGAGTGCTGCAGGGTAACAAATTCCACGGAGAGCTTTGGCGACAGTAGCTAAGGATTACTGCTGGGGAGCACAGGATCCAGGAAGAGCTGTAAGGAGTGCAGTCGGGAGATCTGATAGTACCGGTCGTCTAGTCTGATAGATTGTAAGTTGTTCAAATCGTTTATAGTGGATTGACTAGCAAAGAGCCCGGAGTTTTTCGCAGTTGGATTTCTTTGTGATCATACCGTTGTTCGTTTACTTAGGATCTATGGTATTTAAACTTAGGATTAAATTGATTGCACGATTAACCATCTAGAGATAATTAATTGGTGACTTGTTGCTAATTAGTTAATAAGATTTTAATTCTGCATAGTACACCTATTCACCCCCCTCTAGGTGTTGTTAAGGTCGAACTACTCATTTTTCAATTGGTATCAGAGCCTTAAATCGATTCCTGACCCTTGTTATATATTCTAGATGAGTCAATCACTGACTATCCCTCCGTTCTTTGACGGAAGCAATTATGCTTACTGGAAGTTCGAATGAGAGTTTTCCTTAAAGCGTTCGATGAACGTATTTGGATTAGAGTTCAAAATGGGTGGGCTCCACCTGCAACAACAGTTGCTGGTATAGTCACACCCAGTGATATCTCACTATGGACCAAAACAAATTTGGATGAGTGTAATTGGAATAGCAAGGGCCTTCTTGCTCTGTTCATGGCTGTGTCTGCTGAGGAGTTTAGGCAAGTGTCGTTGTATGAAACTGCTAAGGAAGTTTGGGATATTTTAGAAACCACACACGAGGGAACTACAACTGTTAAGAACTGTAAACTGCAGATGTTGACCACTAGGTTTGAAAAGATAAGGATGGCTGATTATGAGACGTTTGATAGTTTTTATGCTAGACTGAATGACATAGTCAATTCGAATTTTAATTTAGGTGAGAGGATCCCCGAGTTTAAGATTGTTAGGAAATTCCTTAGATGACTACTCGAGAGGTTCAGATCCAAGGTTACTGCGATAGAAGAGAGCAAGGACTTAGATGCCGTTAAGATTGAAGAACTCGTAGGATCCCTTCAAACGTACGAACTCATTGTTTCTCAACCTAAAAAGGTTAAATCCATCACCATGAACACCATTAGAGAAGGGGAGAGCGAATCCACTGATGTTAAGACTTTAAGGGACGGCAAAATAGCTTATTTCGTTAAAAAATTTCAAAAAGTAATGCAGAATATGAGAAAACCTCAGGAGCGTGAAAGTGAGGTTCCTAATCCTTTCTCGAGAGGTAGACGTGAGAAAAACACATCTTGGACTCCCGTTAAAAAATCTCAATCTATCCAATGCCATGAGTGCAAAGGGCATGGTCACATTAAGAGTGAATGTCCTAATTTGAAGAGGAGTTCGGGTAAAGATCGTCGTAAGGCTTTAGTCGTGACCATGAATGATGAGGAATCAGATTCTAGTTCTCAGAATGCGACTACTGATGGTGAGGATGATAAAAAAATTCATGGCCTTCACCTCGATTGCTACAATCGAATCTGACCGTGAGATTGAGAAGGTTGAAAGGGAGGATGAGCGTGAACAGTCTGAAGAAGAGTCTAATGATGAGACCGACATTCACGAGTCTTATCGTGAATTGTTTAAGGAGAGTCTCAAAATTAAGAAGGTCAACAAAGATGTCTTGAAAAAGGTAAACGAGCTTGAACTTGAACGAGAAAAACTGTTAAGGGACCTTCAGGACTCGACTAGAAAATTGAGTGAGTTGAAGCTGGTAAACGAAAACTTGGAAATTAAAGTTCTGATCTTGATAAATCTAGTGCTCAACTCCATCTGTTTATGAGTGGCTCACAGAAGCTAAACAATCTGCTTGTGATGAATAAGCCTGTTGGAAATAGGCATGGTATGGGTTATGTTGATAACCATGATACTACTGCTAGTAAATCAAAGACCACGTTTGTTCCTGCCACTAACAAAGCTCGAGAGATTGCTTATCCTAAACCCAAAGGTAAGCATACCATAGGATCGAGACCTACCGACAGCATAGGGTCAATCGTCATACTTATCGGCAACAACCACCGACCAAATTTGAACCTAGGTTCATTCCCACTTGCCACCACTGTGGTGCACTGGGATACACTAGACCTAGGTTTCGTAACCGTGTGACTAGAAGTAAGAGTCAGGATTTCACGAGCAAGGTTAACATTCTTACCAATCAAGTTAGCCACTTAACGGAGATGATGACTCGGTTAACTCAATTAACTTCTACTTCTAAGAAAGTCTGGGTTAAGAAGAGCGGCCTGGAAGGTCGTGAAATTGGTCATGCTCTTCACGGTAAGGGCATTCAATTTTCACCCTGATTTGACATTTAGGTGCATGCATGTGCAGTTCATTGTGTTCATTCATTCATTCATGCATGCATCCCATTTATTTTTATGACATTTTCTGTTGTTTCTATTTTTATGCATTTATTTGTTTTAAGTATTGGTTTTAAAAAAAAAGGGAAAAATACAAAATTATTTTTTTGGGGCAAACGACACGTCGTGATAATTTTAAACGTGACATGTGTGACCAAGTAAGCTTTTATCTTTTTTACACTGTTATTTTCATTACTTGATTCGGTTTAATGTGGAGTATTGAGTATTGTGTCGTCATGTAAACTTTTTCATTGCACACGGTATGATCTTTTGAGTGAATCTGAACCGCATGTGTGAGATTTAGGATGGCAGTCACGTGTTAGTAGGGTGACCTCCAACATGAATTAACCTTCACTTAGATGACTTTAGCTTGTGATAGTCTCCCTGTATTGTTGTATTTATGAAAAACATAAAATATATGATGAAAAATAAAAATATGAGTACTTATTTGGTTCCAACTTATACTCTGTTCGAAGCCGATTTGATTTGAGTAATTAAGCTCGAGGGGTTTCTCACAACCTGATGCCTATGGTTATCTGACTTGGGATAACCAGCCTAAAGCTCGCTACATGGGTCAACTTAATCGCTTAATGGACTAGAGTCTGCACATATGATGTTCTCAAATTTAGGGGGAGAAAAGAAATCTTATCATATTGTTGAGCTTGTTTTCAGGTCCTAATATTGAACTTGTTTTCAGGTCCTAAAGTTTCATTTGTGTTTGACTTTCATAAGTAGGGATCTTACTTATTTAACAGTGATGTTAGCATGTCCTTTCTCACAAATTTAAAATTTGGAGTCATTCTCAAGGGAAAATAGTGGCACATTACACGCATGAGTCATTTATACACTTTACTCCATCTTGAACTTAACTGCGTATGTGGGAAAGCCTTTTTGATAATGCTCAACTTGTGATTGCGTACATGGTTTTAATTATCGAGATGTCATGAGCTTAATTTTCTTACTTTTCGTGCTATTTAAAAAAATGCTATTTCTCTTAATTTTTAAATTTTTGTTGCTATTTATGTAAATTGATGTGTCGCCAGCTTATCACTGGAACACGCTCGAGCGACAGTAGCAGAAGCTACCTCGGTCGCTTGTCGCTCGACTATCGCTCGGGCGACATCCCTTGTTTTTGAATTAAAACATTATTTTTCAAGGGTTTTTGCATTTTTCCCCAAATTTCCACTTGATTTCTCTGAAATTATCATCACCCACCTAAAATTCGTGCCTAAACATCATTTTTCTCACCACAAATCACTGTGTTAAGTGGGTATTTCTTCAAGACAACGAAATTCAAAGGTATTTTTCGAAAATCTGGGTTTTTTACTCATTTTCTTGATTTTCTTCATGATTTTTCGTAGGTTTGGCCATTCTAGTGTGTGGATTATGATATTTCACTTCATGATTAGCTCATGTGATAGTTTATCATCACTTTCCACAATTTTGCAACTCTCATTGAGATTTTTAGAGGTTTTTTTTTTTTTTTTGCATAATTTTGGAATTCTTTTTGTACATTGAGGTTTACTGGGATGATTGGAAGTGTTTGTGTGTTGAATGTGGTATTGTTTTACGTTGATTAAGGTTGGGATTGTTGGATTGATGTTTTAGTGTAGAATTTTGTTTCGAGTCGCGGTTGTGTTGGTTGAACCAACTTTGTTGATTGCGGTTTGTTGGTTGGTGGTTGATGTCGGGTTGTTGATCCGTGTGCGCTTGTGTTGGTTGTGCTAAGGTGTGTTTGTTTTGGCATAGCATGGTCATGTTATGTCCCTCCGTCGTGACGTCATGACGTCCCTACATCCAGACACCATGACACTTGTCATGTCTTCACGTCACTTACGTCTAGGCATCACTGCATGTCGTCATGCATTCACATTAGTGCACGTTGCTTGTCATTTTCCTTGCCTCGTTTTGCGTGTGTCCATGCATAACACGCATTTCATGATTTAGTTTGTCATATCTCGAGGTTTTGATTTTGTGTTTCATTTCTTTCAGATGCCGCCTAAGAGAGGACGCACTTCTACTTCCACTCCTAGTACTTCGACTTCTTAGAGTCGAACTCGATTCATTTCTGTTGTTGCCCAAGATGTATTTGGGTCATAGTCTTCCCTTCGCCCTGTACTCTTTGAGCGCGAGGTCATCATGTCTGACCTTTCACCTGACCTCGCTACTATCTTCTCTTCCCGGGGCTGGGAACCACTTTTGGTCAAGTTGATGCCCCCTCCTAGTCTGTTAGTTCAGGAGTTTTACGCTAACATCCATGATGTTAGTGACTCTTCTTTTCTAGTCTTCCTTAGGGGCAGGGTAGTTAAGATTACTCCATACGTTATATCTAGTCTTATTTATATTTTGAGAGTCGTCCACCCCCTGTTTCCACATCTTACTCCCGATTCACTTCTTTGGACACTTTAGTCCATTCCACCGTGTTTAACACACCGATGGAGGGTGGTCCGGTGCGATGCGCACTGGTTCTTTACCCACTGACCGATAGATTTTGTTGCGCATTGTGTGCACAAATCTTTGTCCAGTTTCTTACACTTCTTCATTACCTATGGAGAAAGCTCATTTTCTGTACGCACTGCTGCATGGTGATTCCATTGATCTACCTACTTTCACTTGTAAGCAGATTTTGCGTGTGTTCCTTGACCACAGGGACTCGAGTTGGGCTGCCTTATGCTTGTCTCATCTATAGGTTAGTCACTGCCCTAGGAGCTAGTTTTCCAGAGGGGGTTTCTCGACGAGTTTCTCGGCCGATTGGCCCGACTGTGCCAGCTGATCCGATTGATGACCTCATTTCTCTTGACCCCTTGGATTTTCCTTCATTTTCTACTACTCCTCCGCCTTCTAACATCCCGTCGACTATGGCCCACCCCCTTCTGAGTTAGTTCCTCATCCTACCGAGTCTATTCCTTCTGCTTCTGCTCCCATTGACCCTTCGATTGCTCTCTTGGGATAGATGATCGTGCTGATCGAGCAGCATGCTCGGATGATGGCGGAGATCACACAGCTGCGTGCTATAGATGATCGACATACTGCCGAGTTCACTACACTCTGGGGTGGTGTTGGCTATGTTCAGCGTGGACTCCGATGGATTCGTCGCCATTGGGATGATGCTTCTGAGGAGAGGATGGATTCTGATGATGCCGATGACGTTGTTGGTGCTTCATAGTATTTGTACAATCGATAGGCAGTTTTTGTATAGTCTTGTGATATGAGGAGTCTCTATCTAAATTTTTGGACTTACATGAAATATGATATCTAGATGTACTTAACATTTTCTTATATATAAAATTTGTATCATTTTTTGACTTGCAGTTTATGATTTACAATTTATATTTTGTTTGAGGGATCGTTGGGATGAGACATAGATATATATATTTTACATTGTCATTCTTAAGAACATTCTTATATTTTGGCATTCATATATTTTGATCCCTTGTCATTTTGTGACAAAAATGGGGAGTGGGAATTTTGAGGAGTTATCTAGATTTTTGTTATGATTACATTGATGTATCTAACTTTGATTATCTAGATGTAATTAAAATTTATGATATATAAAAGTTAATTTGAATCAAAATCATTTTGAGTTGATTTTTGAATTGCTTATTTCAGTTTTGCTTAAGTTTGATGTTTTAGTAGTATCAATGTGTCTTCGTAGTATGTTTGGGTTGCATTGTTACTACATCTTGATTTAGCATACATATTAAAACTGAACAAGTTTAATCGATTCATCAATTGCCTAAATTATATGAACAACTTGAACTATTGTATTATACTGTTTTCCACACATTTTACACTGGTGTTAAGTTATTGGTTTCAGGAAACAAGTGCTGATTAAACTGCAGAATAGTTCAAGTCAGTCATTTTGTCATCGATTTTGAATCTGTAATTGTTATTTGATTACTGCCTTGACTTTAGTTAGTAGTTTTGTCACAAAATGCTAAAGGAGAAATTTGTTAGGTTATTAAGTATGTAATTGGCGTATGTAAACAAAAGGGACTTAATCGAAAATATTGTAAAAAGTCAAGGAGTAATGTGCAATTATATGAAAATATATTTTTTAGGTCTAGGTTCGAGAATGGAAAAAGGAGGAAAACGGCGGGGATTTTCGCTAGACTGTCGCCAAGGTTTGGCTCGAGCTACAAAAGCAGAAACATCGCCGCTAAACTGTTGCCCCTCCTTCGCTCGAGCGACAGCCTGTTGCTCGATTGTCCCTAAGCTCTCGCTCGAGCGACAGTGTTGTCTGGGAAACTTTTATTTCATGATTTAAAGGCTTTTTTCCCGACCCATTCGTGTTCTAACCTACCTATAAATACAAAAACACATATGAACGTTTTTTGGTGAGTTGGTTGAATATTGAGAGAGCTTGATCTGTGAGAGAATTAACATATTTCATCTTTCAACCTCCATCTATTGTGATTGTTTTGATGAGAAAAACCTCGTTCCTATAATCCAAATACTAAACTGCATTTTCTCTACATCTGGTCAGGGTTCTAAAAATCGAGGGAAGTTGACTGGAATTCCAGTCTGAGAAGAACAATGTGTTCTTCATTAATCTACGGGAGATAGACGATTCCACAAGGTTAGGAGTGCTGTAGGGTAACAGATTCCATGGAGAGCTTTAGCAACAACAGCTAAGGATTGGTGCAGGGGAGCACATGATCCAGGGAGAGCTGTAAGGAATGCAGTCGGGAGATCAGATAGTACAAGTTGTCTAGTCTGATGGACTGTAAGTTGTTCAAATCGTTTATAGTGGATTGACTGACAAAGTGTCCGGAGTTTTTCCTAGTTGGGTTTCTCCGTGATCATACCGTTGTTCGTTTACTACTCTATATTATGAATGTATGATATGTAGTATTTAAACTTATGATTAAATTGACTGTGTGATTAACCATATAGAGATAATTAATTGGTGATTTGTTGATAATTAGTTAATAAGATTTTAATTCCGCATAGTACACCTATTCACCCCCCCCCCCCTTCTCTAGGTGTTCGTTAGGGTCGAATTACGCGTTTTTTACCTTTGACTATACATATTAACATATAAGGTGCTTGGTAGTTTATATTAGTGTTGGACAATTTTTTTTCATAATGAACAAGAAAAGTACATGAAATTTGCACATAAGAGTTAATAAGAATATAAGAATTTTTATTTTATTGTAAATAATACAACAGAAGAATTCACCAAATGAAAGACAAATCGATGGGGCCATCCAAGGTTTAGAAGAATTCTGCAAGCAAGTTTGCATCAATTCTTCCTAGGTAGCGGGCATTCAAGAGACACCGCCACCACAACAAGTATAATTCGTGTTGGTCAAGTATTTCAAAACCAACAGCAGATTCAACTACCGCAAGAAATTCACCAAATGCAACCACATCATGTGATTGTACTGATGCAGATGGAGAATCATTTTGTTGGTTCTTCTATCAGTTTTCAAACAACAAACTTTCATCCCATTCGAACTCATAGAAGGTACCATTTTTCTTTCATTCCTTATATCTTCACACAAAACAACACACACATCACCCAAGGCAATGATGAGGAATGGGCTTTGGCCCAATATTGTACAATTGCATGATAACTGCCCAGGACTCAGATCTACTCAGCTTATAATTCTCATTATATTAGTTTTAATAATTAGTTATAAAAATTAGTTAAACACAATTTGGCTATTCAAATTAGAGTTAGTATTAATTAGGACTAGATTAAGTTTTTTGTCCTCGACGAAACGATAGTTTATTCACTACTTTATTACTTGATTGTGATACCGTGTACTTGCAAAATTTTAGTGATTATGAGTCCTAATAAATGTGTGGTCAAAATTGAACTTTAACCAGTTGAGAAGTTGTAAAACTTTAACATATTTCATCAAACAAGTACTTAATTTGGGATAGTAAATGAAAAAAATTAATTTTATGTACATTCGTATTATAACATGAGTCTAGGTGCCAGTAATGATAAGACATTTTAATGTGACTTAATTTCTTACTTTAGGGTGTTTAATCAATTAAGTAGCAATTTTGGAATATGTGAATTTTTCTGTTGACTCCTAATTTTTTAAAATTTTAAATAGAGCTCTGATGCTCTATTTATGATCTCATTTCCTATTTGGAGTAATATCAAAATTTTATTTTGAATAAATTTAATATCTATTTTATATTAGCTGATTGGAAATTTCAAAAAGTGGATGTATTATATTCCAAGCATAGACATGATTGAATAGATATATCTATGTACCATGAGGCACAAAATAATCCAACATTGAATTATTTCTATATTGTGGCAATAAAAAATAATTATTTTCTCTAGTTAATATTAATTTGAACAGTATTTTTTTTTCCAAGATACCCAATTTTAAATACTTGACGGTTGTCCTTCCGAGTTTTTTTACCCAACCGCGATTCAGTCGGCAATGTCTATTAATAATATTTTAGCTTCTTGTTTTAATGGTCAAATCTATTTAATTACGTCTGCTAACAAAACTAGTTAGTTATTTCCTTCCTTGTCCAATTACAAATTCTTTTTGTGTTTGTGTGAGATGATAGACTATTAGATTTATGTTGGTTCAAATTTTGTTGGTACATGTTATATGTGGATAATATAAATACAATGAATAATAGTTCAATAGTAGAGAAGTGGTCCACAAATTTTAAGACAGTATGATTGTAATTTTTAGGGATGACAAAAAAAACTCATTAAATTCGATGCCTGCGGGTTTCCGCCTCGAATGAGACGAGAATGACCCGCTTAACCGGATATTCGGGGTAGGGACAAGGCGGGGAACTTTGAACCAGCCCCGTTTAGTTTGTTAATTTGTTATTTATAATGGCCAAACCCAAACCCACAATTTGACCCAAAAAGGGAACTAAACCTTCCCAATGCTCACCATTCAAAGAATCAGAATCCGACTGCAAAATTAGGTTTGACAGCAGGGTTTGAGGGATTTTTTTCCAATTCCCACAAAAAGGCCGTGCATCTTCCTCATTAACTCAGTTCGACAATTCCTTGCCATCGTCTTTAGCCTCTCTTGCCATCAAAGTTTTTGCCGTCGAAGTTGATAGCCCTTTGTTGTGACAATGTCCTTTTGTTTCACTTTCTTTGATTCCTGAGGCCATATTCTTCTTATCCTCTTTCGTCCTTTTAGATTAGTGAGACCTTACTCCAAGCCTCTTATGGGGTCCCTAACAGAATAATAATTGATAAGTGGCAATTTGTTTAGGTTACTTTTTATTTTTAGAAGTTTTATATTTATTGTATTATGGAACTGTCATAATCAAATCCCTCTATTTAAAAATGAATTAAAAAAAATTTTGTAAACAGGTAAGAAGCAGGGCTAGGACACCGCCCTGCCCCCAGACCCGCCTCACCTTAAACAGGCATAGGGGCGGGTATGGGTGGGGAATTACCCATTGGGGCGGGAGCAGGGAAATGTTGCCTCGACCCCGACCTTCCCCTGTTGCCATCCCTATTAATTTTTTAGATGCATATTAATTTTTTATTTAATACATATTACTATCAAATTCTATATGAATTGAACTTTATTTGTTGTGGCAATAGCACGGATCAACCTATAAAAAGATCAAATTCGAACTATATTCATTGTATATTCCTCTGTTATAACAAATGTTTCTTCAACTTTTTTCCTAAAGACGTGTATTTTTTGTCCTAACTTAAAAGCTCACTTCAAATGCATAGTTTTCAAAAAGACCGTTGTAGTTTTATACACAATATATTAGTGCTTGGAACGTGCAATTCACGTGCATTAGTTTTATGTAGGTTTTATTAGCATGGAGAACATTGTTAAAAGTTGAAAAAGTAGTATAGGTTTCGTTTTCAACTAAATCTTGAATTTTGGTATTTTTCCTTAGATTTTACGTTTCTAACAAATATGCTGCTTGGTAGTTGATAATTATTGCTAGGTTATTTTATTTATAACGAACGATAAAAGTTCACGAAACTTGCAAATGAAAGTTAATTTGAATATAAGGGATTTTTTTTTTTTTTTTAATAACAACAACAGAATTCACAAAGTGAAAGACAAGTCAAATGGAGCCCTCCCAAGGTTTAAAGAATTCTATAAGCAATTCTGCATCGATTTGACCCTGGCTGCTGTCGTCTCAAGAATAACTGCAGCCACAACAAGTATAATTCATGTTGATCAAGTATTTTAGAACCAACGACGGATTCAACCACCGTAAAAAATTCATCAAATGCAATCACAACACAACATGTGAATATATTGATGAGATGGAGAATCCTGTGGTTGGTTCTTCTAGTGGTTTTCAAACAACAAACTCTCAGCTTATTCGACCTCGTAAAAGATACCATTTTTCTTGCATTCTATATATGTTCTTCTAGCGAAGCAACATACACATCAAATGTGTTGGACTTTGATGTAAACAGACCCACGGCAATGATTTGGCCCAATATTATTCAATTGCCTGATAACTTCACTCTTAAGCCCAAGACTCGGATCGAGTTAATAAATATGTTATTTTGATGTAATGTGGTTTTTAAAGTCAGTTACTCAACAGGTACTTGTGCGCGAGATACTCTGGACCATTGGATCACATGAATAGATCAACTGATGGCATCGAGGATATAGAAGGGACCCTTGTTGTTCTAATCTTCACTCTTACGATAAACGCCATCTTCGTTTCAAATAATTCTCTCCTTCTTTGTTCCTCTAATCACTGGTTGTGAGATGTTCTTTTTCTCTTTTGGTGTGATAAACACTTTGTGTGAGTGGTAAATAGAAGAGATAAATGAATCTGGTTATTCGTTGAAGGATCTCTAGCTAGTTTACTAGTTCGAAGTTAGAATTTTATTGAGTCAAACAACATGGTACAATTATTTTGAGCCTGATATGTGTTATCTTTGATATTAGCATGATTTGAAAAAATAAATAATTTTGGATTTATGTTTTTTATATTCCATGTTTTTTCTAATAGTGGCACATACGAGGATATGTTCAATTCTACTCGAAAGAAATTGTTGAACAAAATAGGAAAAATTATCGACAAGATTAAACAAGTGTTGTCATGATCTTAAGTTGTGTTAAAATGGATTAAATCAACTTATAATGCTCATCATATTAGTTTTTAGTAATTAGTTATATAAATTACTAAAATACAATTTTGCTATTCGATTACAATTAGAATTAATTAGAACTCGGTTGAATTTCTTTCCTCGAGGGAATGATGTATTATTCACTACTCTATTCTTAAACTGGGATTCCGTGTACTTGCAAAATTTTAGTGATCATGAGCCCTATGAAATGTGTGGTTCAAATTGAACTTTAATAGTCGAAAAAGTTGATAAAACTTTAAAGTTTTATCAAACAAGTACTTAATATGGACTAGTAAACGAAAAATAATATTTTTATGTAGCACCAATAGTATTATAACTTCGGTCAGTTAGACTGCAAATGTTAAGACGTCTTAATATGACTCATTTTCTTACTTTAAGGAGTTTAATCAATTAATATACTTGATGCTGTTTTTGTTGGTGTTTAGCACTAATCGTTCTAAATGGCACTACTCAAAAACATAAAAAAGGAAAAGAGAGAAATATTTTGGAGTACACAAATTTTTCTTTCGAATCCTCACTTTTTCAATTTTAACTAGAGCTCTCATGCTCTACTTATGATCTCGTTTCTTATTTAGATTTATATCTAAATTTCATTTTCGACAAATTTAACGTTGATTTCCTTCTTATGTATTAGCTGATTTAAAATTCCAAATGTGGACGTATTATCTTCCAAATGCACACATGACTGAATATATATACTAAATAATCCAACATCAAATTATTTCTATATAGTGACAAGAAAAAGTAATTATTTTTGCAATTTATTTGACCAATGTTTTTTTCCAAGATACCCAACTTTAAATACTTGTTCGAGTTTTTTTACCCAACCCCGATTGAGTCGGCAATGTCTATTGATAATATTTTGGCTTCTTGTTTTAGTGGTCAAACCTAGTTTAATCATGGTCAAATCTATTTAATTATTTCCAGTAACAAATTTCATGAATGAAAATTCTTCCTTGTCCAATTATACATTCTTTTTTATTTTTGTATAAGATGATAGACAATTAGATTTATGTTGATCCACAAATTTTAAAATAGTATGATTGTAATTTTTTAGATGCGTATTAACATTTTATTCATTACATATAGGTTTTTGTTACTATCAAATTCGATATGGATTGACTTTTTTTTGTTGTTGCATTAGCTTGGACCTGCCTATATAATGTTCAAATTCGAACTATATATATTCGTTGTATATTCCCCTATTATAATAATTGTTTCTTTAATTATATTTTCTAAAAGACTGTATTTTTTTTTTTTTTTCAAAATTAAAAGCTCACTTCCAATTAGAAACAAGGCAACACATTTGAACTACTTCTATAAGTATTGATAGTTTTCAGTTCTTGCTCAATTTCCCAATTATGGGTTCCCTTGCATGAATATTTCAAGTTTAATTTGAAACATTTGAAATATGAATGCTCCACTGCAAATGCCATTTTCTCAAATTACTGGTAGGTAACTGAATGGGGCACTATGTTCATGTCTGTTAAATCCCAAATTGAACTGCTTACTTCAGAGGAAGCTGGAGAGCTGCCTAAGCAATTTCCACAACAAGTGTCGTCACTCCTGACGATGTGTCGCCAGCCATTCCATTGTCCAATCAAAAAACAACGTTGTCATCAACAAAACCTAAATACAGGTTAACATTCTTACCCGGTTAGTATGATCATGGGTTCACTAATTGCATATTTAGCATTATTTTTTGGGTACTACTTTCTCTTTGGTTATTTTTCTCCCCGTTGATTTTCTTATGATTTTCAAAACGTCTTTATCCCATTTTATTTTAAGGATAAGTTTTGCTTAAAACTGGAAATTGCTCACAAAGGGCTTAAAGACTGCCAATTTAACCACTCGGGTCTCAAGTACCAGCGAAGGAAAAAAGAAAAAGAAATACCACTAATAATTATCTACAGTGGAAACTAACTTCTCGCAGTATCTGAAACTCATGAAGTGGGTTTTTCGAGCCTTTTTAACAAACTGAAGTCCTAAATAAAAGCAACCCCAATCCCTCCCATGTTTTTGTTTTTGTTTTTGTTTTTGGTTTTTTTGGGTTTTTCTTATCCTTGGTTGTTATTCAGCTCAGCGTTACCATCAAAGTAGCTGGTGAGGAAGCATATCGTTTTCAGCCTTGGTTATTTGGAAAGGTGAAGCCTAAACTTCATGCAATAGTGGACGTGTTAAGAACGTACAATATTTTTTTATTCTTTTTCTTTCTTAATACTGATCAATAATTTCCAATTCACCTTACCAAACATGCTTAGACGTATAATTACTTGGATTTGAATATGTAACACAAACTATTTTTCCGAGAAACAAAATTCGTATGGAGAATGATAAGTGTATTTTATACACTTATTCGTACCATTAAATTGGAGTAATTATTGTTATTTTAAATGAATTGAAGTTTAATTTGATGTATAATTTGTTTGTTAGGTACATTTCTATGAAAAATGATGGAATTGAAGAAAATGAGTTGAAAATTGGCTAAACTGGACATAATTCAAAGTTTAAGGACTAAATCGAAAAATGCTAATAGATGATTCGGGCCTAGTATCGATGATTGGATAGATATTGGAGCAAATTAGATGGAGTTGGAAGATGAGGATCAAGAAAATATGAAGAAAGAACAAAAATAACCAATGAATGAAATTCGGGGACCAAAGTGCGACAAATGGAAAATTTTATAACGTCGCGCGTGCACGGGCGTGTAGTTTATTTACCGAGAACAAAATCATTGAATGTCACGCACGCAATGGAATATACGTCGAACGCGCACAGGCCATCTCTGGGCTTGCACGGCCCAGTTTCCTTGTTTTATTCCAAATTCTTCTAAAAACCAAATTTAACCTATTTTCTTGTGGAGAACGACGTGAACGAGTCATAACATATCAAAATCATAATTTTCACCACAAGAAAGAGGCTAACATAAGATTCAAAGGCAATTAACACTAGAGATTGAAGATTCAAAATCCGGGTTGAAGATTAACGAAGAAGAAATTGGTTTTTCACTTTCAATTCATTGTTTTTCATTACGGGTGATGTTTTTCCAAATCTTGTTGTTTAATTTACATAACAATATGCTAGGCTAATTGTTTTCATGTATTGGATGAAGATGAAACCCATTATTATTTATTTTTAATTCAAGATAAGTAGTTGGTTAATTTCTTGTTTTTCTTGAT
>CAIGRP010009273.1:0-19313 GCA_903798385.1 Fraxinus cuspidata | reverse complement strand
CTTAACAAATATATAATTGAAAATATATTCACTGTCCCAAAAATAAAAACCGTTCCGGCGGACCCAGCACGGGCGGCCGCCGGGGCTCGCCGGGTGCTGGGTCCGCCACTGTGCCCCAGTATCTTGATCATTTGAAGAATACATCATGTTGGCTTTGCACCACCTGCATGATAGTGGTGTTCAACACAAGTAGATTGAAAGCTCAAAGACAAAGACATGGCAAAAAAGAAAGTACCCATGAGACCAATTGCAAACGAATGTTAACAAGATTCCATGGCCAGGCAGGTTTATTGTCTGGAGCGTGGGGGAAGTTGAGGTTTGGCAGTTGCTGTCTAGAGCTGTTTGTTTAAGAATTGAAATTCCATCTTAAAAGGTCAATCTTATTAAGATGATTAACGCAATCCTTTATAAGTTGGTTTATGTTTACATCTTTATTCGATGTGGGATTCTATCACTTAACATGCCACCGCAAGATGGTGGCTCGTTTGAGCAGACCAATCTTGAAATTCGTATTGCTCACTTTGGAGTCTTAACCGGATCGAATTGCTCGTTGGAATTTAATGAGCTTTGATATCATTTTAAGAATTGGAGTTTCATCTTAAAAGTTCAACCTGGAGTAACCCAATCCTTTATAAATTGATTTATGTTTATAACTTTATTCGATATGGGATTCTATCCCTTAACACTGTTATCAAGATTCCATTCACAATACAGACAGAATGGTTAATTCAACAAAAAATTATTAACAAGGTTCTAATGGAAAAATTTACCTAATGAGTGAACTTTTTTATCACAGTCACTTCTAGGCCGATTTTCCCCCTAATGGTCTCATCCCTTTCCGCTTTTGTCCATCAAAATTAGTTCCAGCATATTGCTGATAAATAATTTCTGAAAAGAAAGCTATAAGATTTCGGTATACATTCCATAATGTTGAATTCCTGCAGTATATTTTCTCCAAATTAACAGCTCAAGCTCCGAAGATTGTGAGCGTTAGACCATGATAATGAAGACGGATAATAATGATGCTGAGACTAAACTAAATAATGTGCACAATATAGTGTTCCTTCAAACTATTTCAATCCTCAATATAATAAGATAACTTCAGCGTATGACACTGAGTTCAACTGTGAAAAACTAAAAACAAAAATTTTGTTTCAAGTCAATGTCATTGAACTAAAGAATATAAAGGTAAACTAAAACCTAAAAGGCCATTTTTCAAAACCATCATGATGGTACTCCAAGTGGCCCCATTGTATATCAGATGGGCAAGCCCACTCACAGCCACTAGTGCCGCTTGACAAGCTGGGATGCTTCAAGACTAGGGACATATCCATGGAGGTCCGAGGCAGATTCAACAAGCTCAATGCATCAGTTGTACAGTTATCAACACATTCAATGATCATGCTTTTCATCTTTGGGGCTCTTGTGATTATATACTTTGCGAATTCCATTTCGAGCTCCCTTCCTCCAAATCGCCTTATCCATACTGCACTTAGATTATTTTCTATGCTTTTGAATGTTTCCTTTCTTTCCCAGAACAAATAATCAGGATAAGAGAGATGGTTTCCCGAGCCTTTGTTCAGTTTAGCCATGTTGTCCACCTAGAATCAAAGAGTGAAGAGAATAAGGGACTTCCATTTCATTTATCTCGTTTAAGGGGAAATTTTTCTGCTATAATTATATTTTCTTTTTTTTTTTCAAGGGGGGTGGAGAAGTAAAGGGAATTATATAACAAACATAATCACCATTTAAACATCATCAGGCTACTTCAGACTGTCATGTACTTACACTAACAGGAGAACATATGCGGAGATTTTGTAGGTCAGAGCACTCTTGGAAAAAGTAAGACAATATAATCGCCTCTCTTATATTGTTTAAATCCAAACTTGCTGATAACATCTGCAGTTTCTTGAATGGAGTTATGTAGCAGGTCTGAGTGGATAAAGCAAGCCCAACATTGTTACAGGAGCCCTTCTCAGAGCACACAAGTACACCCCAAAACAAAAATAGAAGGAAAAAAATTAATAAAGCATAGTAATAGAGTCTAATAAGTAAATATCAGTAACAATATATAAAATATGATAAAGAATAATAATTAACTTACCAAGATACCGCTGCAACGGGAAAAAAGTTCCTCCATTTCAATACAATCTCTAAGTCGACGATAACTAATTGTTTCACCTTCTATTGCACAGAAAGATTCAAATTTCACAACAGCGGGTGCTTCAATGATGAGGCAATTAGCTGGACACAGAATGTCGTCAAGAACAAGCACAGCTAGAGACTCAGCATGTATGTTGATTTTGCGGAGGCATAACTTCCGAAACTCCAAGATCATGAGGTTTGTATCACGTATCATGAGATTTGAAACCCCAGTGCAAGAAGATAAACTCAATTCCTTAAGGTCTTTACAGTTAGCCAGTATTTCATCCAGGGTTTCATTGCCTAAGTCAACAAATTTCAGCCTCAGTGTATGCAGACTATCACATCCTTGGAAAATCAACGCATCGTCGAGGGGGTAGTTGCTAAGTTCAAGGACTTGAAGGGTCTTACCCCATGAAGGAAAAGGGGGTGGGTTTTTCTTTCGATAATCAGTAAGTCCCAAATATAGGCCAGTAAGGGAGAGTTCTTGAACGCCTTTTCTCCGGATGAGATATTCGATGGATATAATAGGGTCTTGAAAGCCTATTGGAAATTGAATAATCCGGCAACCAGTGACAGGGGCTGAGTGACAATTGAGGATAGTATTAACCAATCTAGCTGCACTACGAAGATGTTTGGTTAGCATTTTAGAGTTCAGATCAAAAGATGACAGACCAAATTGCCGGACTGGAAGAAAAAGTTCCCTACAAGCCTTTGTCATTTGCGTTAGATCAAAATTTAGATGTGGTACTTGCTTCCAACTATGCTGCCATCTCTTAGATAAAACACTTGTTCTTACAAGTTCTTCAATAGGAAGCATCGAGATAATTTGACATCTAATTGGCTCTGGGAGGTTGCTGATACGGTCAAGCTCTTGTTTAACATTTTTGGGGCTGGAACCCATATTTTGGCAATAAATCCTTGGCCTGATTTCCTAATTGGGGCATAGAGAAAAAAAAAAAAAGGTAACTTATCAATTGATCACTAACTATAAGAACAAAGTAGAGAATATATCATGCAGAAGACAGATGTAAAGACAAATGTTGAACGTGTGCATATAATAGTTGATGTCCACAAATAGAGATATATAAGAAATTATACGGGATCCAATTGACAAATGGAAGATGTTGAAAATTGAATGCTAGATTTTCTATATTTAGAGATGTTTTAGTGCCTAACCTTCATGAAATATATACAAAATTCTTTAGAAAGGAAAAAAAAAAAAAGGAAAAAAGAAAAAGGTTTTTGGCATAGATATGCTTGAGGGTGTCATAGCGAACCTCTGCAATTTCAAACTCTAGAAAAACATCACAGAAAATTCAGAAAAATGAGAGCAGATAACTGAGTAGTTCACTACAATTATAGACCAAAAAATTCCCAAGGGTAAGAAAGCCACAGAATCCTATAAAATCATCAATTTATAATATCCCTATGTTTTTGTTAATCGGATATGACAAACATAACAGAAAAAAAAAAAAACAAAATCAGCTAAAAAGAAGTGCCAAGTGATTACAAGAACAAAATCATTGAACGACCTAGTTCGATACCGAAACTGGCTTCGAATCCAATAGACAAATAGTTATCATCATGTGGAACCTATCATAACCTTTTTTCCAAATGCAGTAAACATCAGAATGTTCCTTCTTTTTTGACTTCAGCTTCAGAACTTGGAAGTTAGTGTTTTACAAGAAAAGTAAATTGGACATACATGATTCCAAGGAAAAATTCAAGCATTAATAATGAAAAAGTAAAGCTCCCATAGGCTTCAAACGCATTTAAATAAACTTATCCCAATTTTCCAAAGAGAATGCAGAACTCAAAAGCATATAAATTTAAAAGATGCCATGACACAAATTTTCCATCCTTGCTTGCGGAAAACCAGAATTGATATATAATTCACAATGCAATACATCAGAATAAATATTTTTAAAAAAATGGGGCATCTCAAAATGAAGAGATTATCACATAATTTCTTCCTAATCATACTTGGCCAGGCAAAATTCTTTGACCTATTTCACCTCGAAAATCTTCATGTAAAAATTGAAAAATCTCAACTTCTCTCTAAATAACAAAATTTATGAAAGCCGGTCGATGAGCTTCTAGCAATTTCCCATTAATCAACAGCAAAATTACCTTATTTTCCATTTTTCATGAAACAAAACAGAGCGCACACATAGAAAAAGCAACAATTGACATCCCAAAATGCACATAAACCCCTAGCTCAATTCACAAAAAAATTACTTATACCTGCATAGCTCAGATGACAGCCGATATGCCAAGGAAGGAAAAAAAACGAGAAAAATAAAACCAGGAAAGAGAGTAATTTCTCAAGAAATTAACAGTAAATGGGAGTGTGAAAAATGTTAATTGAATTACCTTAGGAGTATGTACCCTCACTGCCAATTGAGAAGTTTTTTAGATGTATAAAATCTCTCTGGTTTTGGTAAGGTGGTGTAAATGGAGCTCTCTGCATGTGATTTACACACGAAAAAGTATAGCGGTTTGACAGTAACCATTTAACTGGCCATCGTTAAGAACTAGGCGACTTCAATTGGACTAAA
The DNA here is from genome assembly GCA_903798385.1 of Fraxinus cuspidata. NCBI lineage: Eukaryota > Viridiplantae > Streptophyta > Magnoliopsida > Lamiales > Oleaceae > Fraxinus > Fraxinus cuspidata. Next base: position 14,610 of record CAIGRP010009273.1, on the reverse strand, counting down.
ATTCCAGAAAGGTGGATTTTTCTTGTCTATCTTGGACAGGGATTAATGAGTTTACATCAGATTCTTGAAATCTTTGTGGAAATTAAGAATTACACAAAGACTGTTAGGTGAGAATTAAATTAGAATCAGATATATATTCAATACCACGTCATTTCAGGCAACAATTGTAACTGACTCGATTTGGAGTAATCCCTTTTTATTTTATTTCTTTAACTGCTTTCATAGCCTCTCTCTCTCTCTCTCTTAGGAGAGTCAGGCAGATTTTTCGTGGCTCGTCTCGTTCCAACTCGACCAATGGGCAGTTCAGGTTTGTTTTGATATGAACCATGCCAAATCGTGCATGAAGATTAGATTATTACGATAGAGGAAGACAATAACATATGCTGATTAAACTAAAGTGAATAATAAGATATCATTTGCATGAAACACCGAGTTCACCTTTAAAAGGAATAAACAATAAGACCGGTGAATTTTAGGTCAATGTCATTTGACGAAAGTTTATCACGAAAAAACTAGTTGAGCCTAGATGGCCACCCGTGAAAATGATTATCATGACATAGTGCAAGTCCTCTTCAAAACTCTTCTACGGTCACTTGATCAGTACAGCCTGGGATGCTTCATGCTATGGGCAAATCCGTGGACACCCTGGGTAGGTTCAACAAGCTCAATGCATTAGCTTTTTACAGCTAAAGGTGCATTCGATGATGGTTTTTTATCTTTTGAACTCTTGTGATAATATACTTCACAAATCCCATCTCAAGCTCCCTTCCACAAATTTCCGTTATCCATACTGAACTGGAATTATTTTTATTGACTATCAAAAATGATGGCATCAAATTTGATCAACTAAATTGGTGATTTGAGTGAGGTAAAATACTGGAATAATAAAAGGAAAGATCTTTTGCTTTAATTGGAGTGTATTATAAGCATGTAAGGAGTACATTTAGTACGGTTTTTGGGATGACTATTACATTCCTATTTATAGGCTTCAAAACCGACAAGTTGCAGGCCCAACATCATATCAGCTACAGTACAGTATGTGTGCCACCGTGCTGAATTTGAAGCTCTCTGGTTAGATGCTTAGGTCGGCCTCCGATGATATCGAGGTGGTGGGTCATCATTGCAAGCTTCGAATTGGTCCGAAGTCCAGTACCCTCATCATGACTACCATGTGTCGTCATGAGTGGCTGTGGAATAGATAACGACGTTACCCCATGAAGTATACGTGGCAAAAAGCAATGATGATGTTACCAAGATAACGGCGGTTTTCGTCCGATCTCACTGAGTAGCGAACCGAGTTGATCTAGATATTCTATGGGTAGTCCTCTTGAGACGATCTGATTAAATACTTTATTTTTAGCGTATTTGACACCCATTAATTTTTAAAGTTTTTTTTTCTTTCTTAATTATAATCACACATTATCCAAATAAAATAATATTACATTACACACAAATCTAAAATGTTTTATTACTTTTGAACCACACATTCTTCCATCAATCACTATTCCAAAATTTATAATTTCCAAAAAATGGGTTCCAATCGCATGCTTTAAGTCAAAATAGTCCCAATTTTGACTTCTTCAAGTTCGGATGTCAACAAGTTTCTATGCTTTCAAATGTCTCCTTTCTATCCCAGAACAAATACTCAGGATATGAGAGAGGGTACCCCCAGGCTTGGAACAATTCATATATGACCTGACACGAAGAAAGGAAGACAATGAGTGATTTCTGCTGCTTCTATTTTTGCGGAACTTCCATATATTTCTCACTTTATTTGTGTTTACAGGGAGATGGGGAAGATAATGGAAATAATATGACAATCATCATCACATATAAAACATCATCAGGCTACTTAAGACTGTAAGGTACTTACAGGACAACCTATATGGATATTTTGTAGGCTGGAGCACCCTTGAAAATTTGATAGTGTTGTTGCCACTATGATATTATTTAGATCCAAATTTTCTGATAACATCTGCAGTTTCTTGAACGGGCTTATATAGCAAGTTTGAACCAATACAGGATACACAACATCGTTACACGGCCCTTCTCTGCAAAGAATTCCAAAGAAAAAAAAAAGATCGAGAAAAATTAACAAAGCGAAATAAGTAGTAGATTGTAGAAAACAATCAAAGTGAAAATACATAAATAATAGTAATAGAGAACAGTAATTAACTGACTGCAAAGCTAAAATTTTATCTTACCAGGATACCAGTGCAACGGGAAAGAAGTACCTCTATTTTGATAGAATTTCTAGTTATTTCACATTTTGCTCCATAGAAAACTTCGAATTTCACTAGTGCAATGATGACAAAACTAGCAGCGCACTGAACTTCGTCAAGAACAAGGGAAGCTAGAGACTCAGCCTGTAAGCTAATTTTGCCAAGGGACATCGACCGGATCTCCATGATCTTGAGGTTTTTATTACATATCACGAGATTATTATATAACCTTACGGCAATAATGTAAGGGCACGTGCACGGATGCATTCAAGTAGTCGCTTAAAAATATATAGCGCAAGTGCATGGATGCGTTCAAGTAATAAAATGGACTTATAAGTCCGAGTATCGATCCTTCAGGGAGTATTTCTTTTAATTACACAATGGTTGACTCAATTTTAAAAATTGAAAACACACAATTTAAATATGTAAAAGGAAAAGAGAATGAATTTGAAAATCAATTAAAATAAAAATTATGAAAAATGGAAATTTAGATTATAAATGAGTTGGGATTTACAATGTCACTTAACCGTCGTTTCTTTAATATCGCAATAAACCAGAATTGCAAATTACCAAATTACAATGTTAGACTCGATTTTTCAAGTTTAGTTAATCACCTCTCGAGCAAAATTATCTAATCGATTGATTTTACCCACTATATTTCTATGTTGATAAAAATCAAACCAACCGCATTAATCGTAATGAAAATAACTCATGTCACATATGGTTTGGAGTATATCTGTATCTCCAAAAACAACCTAAGGCATTAATTATTTTGGTCAAAAATACACAACAATCTCTCAATAATTATACAAATCACTTAACTCAATCATCTATTGGCCACATATACTATGAAAATTTAAGCACAATAATAAATGTACAATAACAATAGTAATTAAAGCATTATATTCTTTCCTTCTTCTTGCCTCTTTCCTCCTTGACTACTTTAAAAATGTTCTAATATATATGAGTGTTGCCCTAGAAGGAACCAAAAAGTGGTATTTAAATGGCCAAAAATCGTCTAAGGTGAAATTGCAGAAGAAATTTTGAAATTTACATGAATCATGCAAAATTGATCAATCGGAAGGCTACGCAATCGCCCAGCTTTAATTAGGGGGATCGCCCAGTTGAAGCTGGACGATTATGCCCATTACCTGCTCACCCCGCTACCCCCATTATTTGCATGTCAGGTCCTTGATCTTATCCTTCATCTTTTAGTGATTGTGCAATTTGGTTCTCAACTTCACACTTTTGTATACTTTTGATCCCTTTTTTTCTTCCTTTAGCTTTCTTCTCCATCAATTTGAGACTTTAGCCTACAAAAGCCACAATTACACAATTATGAATAAGAATTCTCTCAATTTCATCGATAATAAGCTTACTGAAATATCTAGTAAGTGTGTAAAACAGTAAGCTAGTATTTCATCCAAGGTTTCACCGTCTAGTGAACAAATTTCAGCCTGAGTGTACGCAGACTGTCACATTCTCAGGAAATTGATGTATCATTGAGGGGTATAGGTTAAGTTCAAGGACTTGAAGGGTGTTAAACCATGAGAGAAAAGGGGTGGCGTTAGCTCCAGTCCCCAAGTTCCAGCAAAAGAGAGTTCTTGAACGCATTTCTTCTGGATGAGATCTTCAACAGATTCTATTAGCTTCACTATGAAGATGTTTGGCTAGTAGTTTAGTTTTCAGTTCAGAAGATGACTCAAGAAATTGCCACCGAACTGGATGGTGAAGTTCTCTACAGGCCTTCGTCATCCACATAATTTGAAATCAAGGCACCGAACATTTCTCCAAGTATACTGCCATATCTTTGATAGAACGCTTGTTTTTTGCAAATTCTTCAATAGGAAGTCCGAGAAATTGGCTCTTGGAGGTCGCTTAAGATCAAGCTTTTGTTCAACATTCCTATAACTTGAACCCATATTTGGTATAAAAGCCTCGGCTAGATTTCCTAATTGGAGATAAAAGTAAATGAGTAGAAAATTTGAGAAATATAGAAGAAAACAGAGAAGCGTTGGAATAATGGCTTAAATTTAAATGTGTGAATTAGAAAAGTCTCCAATTGGTGCAAAAGATTGGGTGCAACTCTTCAAGTGCAAAAGGTGTATAATAAAGAGTCACTACCTTTTGATATGGTACAATCTAGATCATCAATCTTGAAATTGTGTTATCTAATGGTTGAAATTAATTTTGTCAAAAGATGCGACTGAAGAGACACATAAAAATCAATAAATATGACCTTCCTAATTCCATTTTATTCACCCCTAATCAATTCCATATATCGATTTCTAATTCTTTCCTTCTTCAAATAATGTAAAAATAATGTATGAATTATTTTTGAGTTTTGTGTTTAATATCTTCAATTCTAGAAGAGTACGTTGAAGATTTGATTCGTCCAATAAAATTAATATTGTGCTATATTAATTTTGAAAAAAAAAAGTTGTATTTTAGGAGACAAACGTTCATTTGATTATGTTAGCACTAGTGATGGCAAAATCCATCTTAATCAGATTTGCAATTGCATATCTCGCTTTATTTCATCTCCTTTTAATTTATATGTTTCAGTAAATCGAAAATTGATTGAAACTCCATCAATATTTGCATGCACATATTTTTGGTTAACGGAATATAAATTATGAACCAAATTATCCAGCAAAAAGTTCACTACAATTAAAGACCAAAATCATTAAAAGATCCCTTCAAATCTGGTAAGAAGGAAGTCCAAAAGGTAAGAAAAGTCACAGAATCATATAATCATGGAAATATAAAACCTCCAAATTTTATATCAGTCCTGAATGCCATATATAAATATAAAACAAAACCAGATAAACAGAGACGAAGAAGTAAACATTGAATAAACCAGGCTCAAAGATGAGAGTGTTCATCTCGCCGGCATTTCTGTCTCTAAGGACATCAAGCTGTGACTTCACACTTCACATATAACGGTCCAAACGATTCATGAACTAATCGATTTTGTGTTTTACGAGAAAATGAAATATGATGTATATATGATATCACGTAAAAACTCGAGCTTTGATTGTATATAACAGAAAACTTCAAAAAAATTGTATAATATCTGAAAATTATAACTATACATGTACAATACAAAAATAAAGCAGATAAAATATTAAAAATTCATTCCAGATAAGTGAGTGAATAAAAAATATAATCTTGCTTGACTAAACTAAGCATCTTCAAAAGACTTTCTTAAAAACACAATGTTTTCTATTTTAGATAGTCAATGTCTAAAAATAAGCTTCAAGAGACTCTTTATTCTATTTTTTCAAAATAGGGAGTATATTCTTACTTTATAATGATTTCATTTAATAAATTAAGTATTTCAATACTTATTCAATTCATATTTGGATTTATTCGCTTTTATATATAAAGAAATGTGTTAAATAAAATATAAAGAGAAATCAATAAATGTTCTTTAAAAAGACAAAATGAAGAGCTGAAATAGACAATATTGTTGGTGTTTTAAAAAAATTGCCCTCTAAATTTAAGATAATCTTTATATATTGTATACTCTTTATAAATAGAGAAACTTGAAGTTCTAGAAACAATTTAAAAACTTAAAATCATTACCTAGATCATCTTCTTCAAACATTTTGTAAAACTTTCTTAGTAAATGATCGTGCATTCTGTTAGGTTTTTGTTGTATTGCCATTCTTTAGATAAAATTATTATTGTAAAAGAATAGAATTGTTATAAAAGAGTTGTAAAAGTTAAGGAGTCTTTTGGAGGGTTGTATCGATGAATTGAAGGTCTTTGGGTTCGAGAATGAAGTAAAAAAGAAAGAGTCGTCGGATTTACACTGACCTATAACCTAGCTAATGCTCAAGCATCCAAAGTTGAATCATTGTGGCCCGACTCTCACTTGAGCGATGCACCTATCGCTAGCATGGTGCTCGAGTGACGGGTATTTTTTAAGAAATCATAGTTTGCATTTTTCAAGAGTTTTATCTATCATATAGTACTTAAATTCTTCATATTATAATACTCAATGCCTAGTACATTTTTTGTGTGTGGTTGATCATTGTTTTACTTCTTTATATCATTATTTCAAGATCCAATTACACATCCAAATAATTAGATTAACATTTTGATTCTTGAGATCAATCAAAGTTTCGGAAAAACATCAAATTCATATAATTCAAAACACCCACTTCCTAGATATCATCGAGAATATATTTTTTTCAATAGCTTTCAGAGGTTGCTAAAGATTGAAAGAGATTGGACCAAAAGCATAGAAAGAGTACAAGAACGAGGTGATCTTGGTGTTCCATATGAGATAGACAATTCTAAAAGATCGGGAACAAGTGTGAGTGAAGCACGTTCCAGTAGGTTTTGGAGATTGCAAGAATTAGATAGCGAGTCTAGAGGGTTTTTTAGGCTGGATTATACTGTAAGTTTTTATTGTATAGTAAAAGCTAGTGGTTTGGTCCTGGAGTTTTTACCCAGTTAAAAGTTTTCTTCATCATCAAATCTTATATTATTTATTGCTATAATATTTATTGCGGCAATTTAACATAGGATAACTTGACTTGATTGACTGAAAAGTAACTTGTTGCTTTTAATTGATAAATTTTAATTCCTCGTTATTCACGTATTACGTGATTTTAAGGTTGAACAAGTAACTTTCACATTCTATCAATATTTGATGAAAGTTACACATAAAAAAGTAAAGGATTCCATGGCTTTAATTTGAGATGCATATCCTACTCAGGAAACAGAGATACCGAGCAGGTGTAGCTTCTTTCAGAAGGATTTATCCTTCTTAGCTAAAGTTCTTAGTAGAAGGTATGATTTTTTTGAGCTGATGTTTATTAATTTAAGGTAAGTATGTAGCTCAACAAGAGATTTCCTTACCCAATTTTGGAATTGAAAACGAATAAAATGTTTAGGTTATTAGGTTAGCTATTAGGAATAAAGTTTTTCCAACTCTACATGGTGAAAAATGAGCTCGGGTGTCTCGCACAAAGAATATTTGTTGCTAACGTTAATGGAATTATGTAAAAAGAATGAAATATGTGAATAGAACTAGACTGAAAAGTCTAATTTTAAAAGTTGGGGACGAAGTTTCCCGGAACGCTAAAGGTTAGGTAGTAATTGAATTAAGATTCCCAAGAGAAAAGATAGATTAAGAATTTAATATGAGTCATTGAAAACTATATACAAAATAGAAACTTTACCCTACAAACAAGTAAATTCAATTTGNTAGGTAGTAATTGAATTAAGATTCCCAAGAGAAAAGATAGATTAAGAATTTAATATGAGTCATTGAAAACTATATACAAAATAGAAACTTTACCCTACAAACAAGTAAATTCAATTTGAGGAGACTATACTTTCATTTTAGTATCATTCAAGTAATTGTATTTCAAGTTTGTTCAAAGCAACTTATATTTAAAGGTAGTTCGATCATTGTATTTCTAGAAAATGAGTTTGTGACTTAAAAATCCACACTTTTCCAAACCCAAAAAAATGGACTGTATTTTAGGATTCCTCCTTGAGTCAAATACTATGCAAGGAGACATTGCTTTTGCTAATTCGAATTCAAGGGTAATCCATCGGAAAGATAATCTACTTTCATTAAGTAATTTATTGAAAAAATATTTTCAATCAAGTAACTACACTTTAAAATATTTTCAATCAAGTAACTCAAGTTTAAGATGATTTAAATCAATTAATTACATTTTATTTGATTTTAGTTAATGTAATTTTGTCCAAAATCACTAACAATAAATTCATGACGTGCAGTCAATGAATGATAGTCATCACGAGTAATATTTTACTACTAACATAGAATAAATACGACTTCAATAACATAAATTACGGTCGTCACTTTCTGACTGCTAAGTAATTGAGTTCAGTTAGTTCAAGTGAAGGAATTCGATAGAATTACCAAATTGAATTCAAATTAAGTGTAGTTACAAAATTAAAGTTAAATTACCTATTTGATACTATAGTGAAAGTATAATTATTGCTAACTATATTCACCTGGCTACAAAAAAAAATTTGTTCAGTCAACTAATATCTTTAAATATTTATTTTTATTTTACTTAAATATAAAACAATTGAAGAAAATTTGGAGAAACATGGGAACCTGGACATCAACATGTTCCCATTGGATCAAGCCATATTCTCAAACTTCTTAACAATGTTAGCGTAGTATTCCCAACTAGAGAAAAATGTCTTCTTAGATGTTAGTTTATCCACAAGACACGCACGTGATGTCTAATTGAAAAGAAAAAAAAATTAATTGTCCAAAATATATATGCGCATTCTAGATTTTACACTAAATATTGCTCCTTTTCGAACAATTTTACCATTGGCCATTAATTGTGTTATGTAAAGCAGGTTTTCGATGCCTAAATGTTGCTGCTATTCTCATGGAAAAACACTTGTTATAGGCTTGTTTGCACCAGATTCTACTTGTAAGTTTAGATTCTCTACTGTTGCTCCCGGAGAAGTGTTTTACGCAATCAACGCTATGAGGCCTTTTGCCATCTCCTGTATTTTTTTTTTTTTCCGTAGATATTTTCTTCCACTGATGATGATGTTAAGTGGGAGAGAGAACGCCCTGCAACTTCCACTACAAAAAAATAACGAATTTGGTGAAAAAAAAAATTGTTGTAGCAAAAATTGAAATTTTGTTGCAAAAATAGTGAAGCATCAAGAAGATGTTTGTTGTGGACATTATCGCGCTATATGAGTCATGGAATGTATTCTGCGACAAATTTCACTCAATCATCTCATCAATAAACTTCCAACACTATTTGTCCCATGTAGAAAGTACGAAATAACAACAAAATATTTGTTTCCATAATATTGTCTCAACGCATATTTGTTGCAAAAAATTTAAAAAGGCAACAAGTCAGTTTGTCGCAACGATTATTCCAATAAGTTTTTACAAAAGAAATATTTACGGATATTATTTTAAGAGTAATTTTTGTTACCTATTCTATTTTGCAACAACACTTGCTCGTAGTGATTAGCTTTAATAACAAGTCATATTTGTCGCGAAATATGATTTACAATGCATTTGACATGTTACATAATATATTTTAAGATATTCAACATCTAGTATAATTTATTATGTAACAAGTGATGTTTGTAATTAAATGTATTTCACAATTCAAATAGTTTGTTGCATCATCATTTATGCAACGATGTATAATTATTGCCTAATTTATTTCACGATTATTCATATATGTCATGTATTTTATTTTACAATATATAAAATTATTATGTAAATTATTTAGTGACAATTGATATTTATTTATATGACAAGCTATGCTTGTAGTTAAATTTATTTTGCGACACAAAGAGTTAATGTAACCTACTTTATTAAAAACAGCTCATGACTTTCAAGTACCATTGTCATCTAATTTACATTAAAGTGTAACTTACTTCATTAAAAATAACTCGTGACTTTATGAACAGAATGCTTCAATGTACAATTATTAAAATCTAAATGATTTCAAAATATACAAAAACACAGTTTATTGTCAATCAAATAGATATAAACCAAAGTATTATTCACAGGTTTTGGTTTTGGATGGATAGAGAGGGAGGCAGAGCTTTTGGTTTTTCATGTTATCAAAGAGTTGAAAAATGGTTACCTTCAAAACTAAAACTAAAACAAATACAAATAAATTATATTCTAGTAATTTCATGTTCTAACTACTTAGTGAGGTTCACCAAATCTTAAAAAAAAAAAGTAATAATAAATAAATAAAATAAAATAAATTAGAAAGAAATAAAAAGATAACAAATAATTTACGGGACAACCAAATAACCTTCTTGACTTCAACATATGTTTTCAACTTACTCTCAATCCGTTATTTAGTTAAATGAGGATTCCTGTAAGAAGTAGTGAAATATTAGCTAGAAGAAAAATATAGTCAAAGAGGAACACATAAAAAGTAGTGAAATATTAGCTAGAAGATAATATCTCATATTAACAAGGTAGATAATGCAAAACATTCATGTTCATTGGAATCTCTTCCCGTTGTCGCTTGAATTCATGTCGTTGTTAACTAGATCATCACTATGCTCCTCAACTCCAATTTCTAGCGCCTTCATTTCTCCCTGATTTGCCTTAGCTTCACTCATCCAGTTGCAGATTCCAATGATTTGCTTCAGTTTATGAATTCGTGATTACATTTGCTCTGATTTTCAACAGACGACGCTTATTTTGTTATCACATATTTATGATCAACAAATTCATGTCACCTAACTTGGACTTTCTTCTCCAATTCTCTATATACCTCATGCTCAAGGAGCAAGAGGAGAAAATGCTATTTGGGAGGGAGATATTCAAATTTGCATCCTTTCTTCTTCTAGGTGGGACTTATTTATAGATTCATTTTAGAATTTTGCGGCCAATTGGGTCTTTTTGGTTAATGAAAAGTGACGGTAATTTAATGGTGGATTTCTAACTAATTCTATTTTGTGTTCATGCATTATTCACTAATTTAAGTGTTCTTCGTTCATTGATTTTGAAGTTATGGTTTAAATATTTTCCCATGTGTGCTTTGATAATGATTTCTGTCAACTTGAAATATTGTGAGAACAGTTTGCCATCCTTGATTGCAGGCTTTTATGTTTCATAAATATTCTTTTTTTTTTTAATCTTCCTAGGCTCGCTTATTTTCAGGCTCTCATAAAGGGACATGAGATTGCTTGCTCATTCCTTCGCATTTATATATTCAACACTTTCTAAATACAAGATGCTCTCTATTTGTAATGGTAACGACGGCAAACAGAGATAAGCATGTGGTTGATTTTTCTGGCGTTTGGTTTAGTTTGGGCCTAGGGTTAGGAGTGAGGGAAGAAGATGATGAAATTTTTTTTTTCTTTTTATTTCTTGATCATTTTATTTTTTTTATGTGAGAATATGCAAAGTTACTAATTTGCCCCTTTTGAAATTATTAAAATGTGGTAAAAATTAATTTATCTGATCAACTAACAGACATATGGAAATCCTTCAGCTCCACGATAATGAAAGGTTTGGGACCATCAGTGCAACAAATAAAAAATTAGGATAAAAGCTACAAAAATTTGAAAGATTTGGGATCGTGACTATAATTATAGCTTATCATTATTGTATTTAATAAGTCACATTTTAACTTTATTCTTAAAATATTCAAATAATATTTAAATCGATTGTCTATTGACATATAAAAAATATGTTAAATAAAAAATGAAGAAAAATTAATATATATTTTTTGAAAAATAAAGAAGAGCCAAAAAAGAAAGTATCGTTGGAGTTTATAAAAAAATCTCTCTAAATTTTAGTATACTCTATATTATATATAAAATATTCTTTATAAATAGAGTCTCTTGGAGATTGTCTAAGAAACAATTTAAAAACTCACAATCACTACCTAGATCATCTTCTTCGAACATTTTGCAAAACATTTTAATAAATGATCGTTCATTCAATATATATTTGACGAAAGTTGTACGTAAAAAGTTAAAGATTTCATTACTTTAATTTAAGTTGTAAACCCTACTCTAGAAATGGAGACACCCACGTTAATTGTAGGTCTAACTTCTTTCAAAATGACTTTTCCATCCTCGGTAAATGTTTTAGTAGAAGCTACGATTTCCTTGTACTTAGGTTTATTAGTTTTAAGGTAAATATATAACTCAACAAGAAATTTCCTTACCTAATTTTGGAATTGAAAACGAATAAAATGTTTAGGTTATCAAGTTAGCTATTAAGCATAATAATTGTACAAACTTTACATGTCGAAAAATGAGCTCGTGGGCGATTTTTGGAAAATGTGCGATTAAAAAAAAATTTTTTTTTTTAAAAGATCGATTTACATGTAAAAATATTTTATTAAAAAATATATGGTTGAAAATAACTTTTGAAAAAATGAATTTTTGATAAATGGGACTCAATCAAGGGCTAAATATTAACATTAACGGTATTATATAAAACGGATGAAATATGTAAATAGAACTTAAGGTACAGACTGAGAAGTCTGATTTTAAAGGTTGGTGGTGACGCTTCCAAGATCCAAGGCCGGGCCTGAGGCGAGGAGGATGAGGCCTGTGCCTCAAGCTCAAAACTGGTGGGGGCCTAATTTTTTGGCCCACTTTTTTCCCCGGTCTGGCCCAGCCCAAAATCCAAGGCCCTCAATTTTGGCCCAATTATTAAATAAACATTCATATGGAAATGTAGAAGTTGTGAGTTCAAATGGTGGAGTTGCAAGTCTTGGAAGTGATGTTGAGAACAAAATGTTGGAGATTGAAGTGAAAGAGGAACCTATGGCAGAAGTAGCAAGGAGTGACTTGCCTAGAAGATTTACATGGTCGGCCTTGAAATTGAATGTTGATAGTTCGAAAATGGAAAGTGAAAATTTGGGAGAATTACAGGATGCAGTGGTTTTGGACTCTGAGAGATTAGAGAATGGGGATTTGAGTGGATTGGGCACTTCAGCTAAGAAGATGGAAAATGAGCTTTTTGATACTGGGTTGCTGGAAGGGTATCCAATTTTCTACAATGGTGGCAATAGGGTATGCTTATTTATTAGTTTGAGCAAAATGAAATAAGAGATATTATTTGAGTATGTTCGCAGCATTTTGGGAACCATTTTGTGTTTTCATGATCCACTCAGGAATTAACATATAATTGTTGCAATTCATATGATAGCTTTAACTAAAAAAAATGACTAACAGGTATGCGTCTGCATGTGCATGGATGGAGCAAGTATCATACAGTGTCACAACATTTGAGAACAATTGAAGTACTACAATATTCGAAGATATTGAATGTTTGTTTACCAAATACTTATATTGCTTATAAAATCTTGTTAACCATATCGGTTACAGTTGCATCTGCAAAAGAAGTTTCTTTAAATTCAAGTTGATCAAAACTTACCTCCGATCAACTATGTCACAAGAAATGTTGAATGGATTGACTATGTTATCAATAGAGAAATGTATAGTTGAACAGTTAAATTATTTAGATTTGATTAATATTTTTGCCTTTAAAACAGTAAGGCGAATAGTATTTAACTAATTGTTTGAACTCTTTTCAGTTTTGTTACTTTATAATATAAATATTTTGTTCTTTATATTTGTTTGTTGTTATATTGTTAAATTTTAAGTTAGCAATATGTTGCATAATACACTGTTGGATTTACGTTGATTTTGGGGTGCCAATTTATGGAGTTCGCTTCGGGCCCCGAAAATCACAGGACTGGCCCTGCCAGGATCGCCAATGGTTAGGGAGAAATTGGATCAAGAAAAAAGATAGATTAAGATTTTAGTACGAGTCATTGAAAACTTGATCTTCGTGATACAAGCTAGAAACTTTACCCTACAAACAAGTAAATTCAATTTGTGGTGACTATAATTTTATTTTAGTAATATCTCAATTTTGTTCAATTAAGTAATTACATTTGAAAATATTTTCAATCGGGTAGCCACGCTTTAAAATATTTTCAACAAGGAGTATGATTTCAATCAATTAATTACACTTTAATTTAATTTCACACGTAATCTTCGGTCACTGACATGGAATAAGTACAATTTGAATGAAAAAAATTACGATCATCACTTATTGACCGCTACATCATTGCTTTTTGTTAGTCCAAGTGAAGGAATTCAATAAAATTACCAAATTGAAATTAAATAAAGTGTAGTTACCCGATTAAATAAAATTAAAGTTCAGTTTCAGTGATTAGTTACAGCCAATTATATGCACATACTTAACAATGGATCCGCCCTTCTCGACTTTTTAACAATGTGAGCGCAGCATTCCAACCTAAAGAAAAATGTCTACTTAGATGGACATGCACATGATTTCTAATTGAAAGAAAAAAAAAATCCACATAAATATATCTAATATACCAAATTTAAATAGCAAATGTTCAAATTACATTAAATGTTGCTCTTTCTTAATTTTACCTTTTCAGTAAGTACATGTCGTGTGGCTATTAAATATTTTGTGTCGTGTGAAATTACGAAGCTCATGTTGTTAAAAGTTGTTGACATAGGTGCTATATTTTCCCATTGGCACTCCATCCATGTATATCATTAATTTCTAGACGTGTTAATATTTTTTTATTTGTTTTCCAATGTTCATTTTAAAGATTAATGAACAATCACTAGAAATGGATAGGTGTTGACTAATATGGTGAAATTTTCCATAAAACAACCATCTTCAGATGCTGAAGTGAATTTTAAGAAGCAATTTCAAATACCTTATAGAAATAAGATTTTTTTTTTATATTGTTAATTTAGTTTTAATTTTATTAATCAAATTAATCATGACATCAATAAAAGTTGCCCTTTGTGGGTTGATAATAGAAATAGAAATTAACCTAAACATATATACTTGAAGCAAAATGTTAATTAAAAGGGA